>JAAGAY010147856.1:1596-24772 GCA_011801015.1 Ardeotis arabs
CCTGTCCGTCCCCGTCCTCTGATCTTGACCCATAAGCTCTCTGTCTGCTCCTCCTCCACCCCCAGGTGGAGCTCCACACACTCCAGCCAGTTGCTGACGTAGAGAGTGACACCCCCTCCTCGTCTCCCCTTCCTGTCTTTTCTAAAAAGCCTGTACCCCTCCATGTTGACGCTCTAGACATACGAGTCGTCCCACCATGTCTCCGTGATGCCAACAAGGTCGTAGCCTTGCTTGTGTGCACGCATCTCCAGTTCTTCCTGTTTATTTCCCATGCTGCGTGCATTGGTATAGAGACACTTCAGCTGGGCCCCGATCAAGGCCGACTTGTTGGCTGGAGCGACAGGCGTTGTTTTGTACCGCCGTTTAGGTTCATTTGCACTCACCTGCGATCCTTCCCCAGCTTCTAGGCACTCGGTGCTGGCACTGGCGCCATGCTGACAGCCGTGGGCTGAACTGTGCTTCCCCTCCCCCAGCAAAACTAGTTTAAAGCCCTCCGGACAAGTCTGGCAAGCCTTTGGCCAAGCACACTCTTCCCCTTCTCGGTTAGGTGCACGCCATCCGCCCCGAGCAGCCCGGGCTTCTGAAAGCACGCCCCGTGGTCGAGATACCCAAAGCCCTGGCTGTAGCACCACTCCCTGAGCCATGAGTTGACCTGCTGGATACATCTGGCCCTTTCGGGCCCCTGCCCTTTGACCAGGAGGATTGACGAGAACACCACCTGTGCCCCAGTGTCTTTGACTGTTGCACCCACGGCCCTGAAATCCTTTTTGATGTTTCTGAGGCTGCTGCCAGCTGTGTCGCTGGCCCCCACATGGAACACCAGTAGCGGGTAGTAGTCAGTGGGCCGTATGAGGCTAGGTATTCTCTTGGTGACATCCCTGATACAAGCCCCTGGGAGACAGCATACTTCCTGAGAGAGCGCATCGGGGCGGCAGATGGGTGCCTCCGTACCTCTCAGGAGAGAGTCACCCACTACTACTACGCGTATATCCTTGTATCAAAAACCTCATCAGATCAGTGATGAAAACATTCTATTTTGCTTTCCATTTTATATGCATCAGCCTCAGTGATTTATGTGCATGCTACTGAATGTCTGAAAAACAAAACTTTTTTTTTGCTTAGAAGAACACATATGATTTTATAAATCTAATTTCAGGCAACTGAGGTATGGTTTAAATCAAAATCTCAAAGTGAAATTTTCTATATCCCATCCCCAAGTCACAAGCTAGATTATTCCAATAAGGAAATGTTTTGGGAAAGGTAGAAACAGATTAGACATCCAAAATTTTGCGTGAGGATCCAAGCTTGTTGCAAGTGCAACAGGTAAAGCTGTAGAATTGTTTGGACTGAACATTTTGTTACTCTCAAAATTGCCTTGTGGGCAGAAAGGAACACAGCAAATAGCTGGAGCTGGCATCACACAGAGGTCCTTGCCATGAAGAGTACGATTTTCACGGTTCCTCCTCAGTCCTGGGTTTATTTCAGTACCTTATATTATCCTGGCCTGCTTCCTTCTCCCTGGCCCCCAGCCCCCCTTCTAGTGAAACCTTCTCCAGCTAAAGGGGACATCATGGGTGACTGCACTGTCCTGTGGTGATTGTCAAGTTTATCTGGCCATCTGTGACCATCCCAGAGGTTCAGCTGAGGCCAGACCATGGTCCCATGGCCACTGGGTCAGTGTTAGAGAAAGCTGTCACCAGCTCTGGCCCAGGCAATGAGGTTATTACCCTACTGTATTCAGCATTGGTGCCACCTCACCTTGAATACTGTGTGCAGTTCTGGCACACACAATTGAAGAAGGATGTTAACGTCCTTGAATGTGTCCAGAGGAGAGCAATCAATATGATGAAAGGAGTGGGAGGAATGTCCTATGAGGAGCGACTAAGGACTTTGAGTTTGTCTAGTTTGGAGAAATGGAGGCTGAAGGGCGATCTCATTGCTCTCTACAGCTTCTTGAGGAGAGGAAGTAGAGAGGGAGGTGCTGGTCTCTTCTCCCTGATATCCAGTGATAGGACATGTGGGAATGGTTTTAAGCTGTGCCAGGGGAGATTTTTTTATCAAAAGAGTGGTCAACCTCTGGACCAGGCTTTCTAGAGATATGGTCAATGTGAGTCAGGATATATCAGTGGGTTTAACTTCTTTAGGCTTGTGCAGGTTACTGTATTCCAGGTGCTGTGGTATTTTCTAACGTTACATTAACTATTTTACTTTGACTTTCAGAGATTGTATTTGGCATCACTAAAATCAGCTTCAAGCTTTCCACAATCTGTCCTTCAATAAAGCCAAATGCAAATAAATCCAACACATAAGGACATAGAATACTGGTCCCCTCCAAAATGGGAACTTCGTTTTGAAAACAGTGCTGTTGAAAAGAGTTATAAAGCCTCATCAATCAAGGCAATAAAGATTGGACTGACCGCAAAGGAATGCAGAAGCACCTCACACCATTCAGTGGCTGAACAATGAAATAATATGAGAAACATAGTGGAGAAAAATTCCAACTGATTTACATGCGGGAAAAAAAAAATCATTCCTAAAATAAGACAGAAAATAGTGGATCCAAGCTTGCCATTACTACTACAAGTGAAATATTGGAGTTATGATAGATAGTTTTGTGAAAATATAATTTTAGGGTATAACAGCAGTTAAAAAAAAAGTAATGAGTTTTTCATTCCTTTCCTAATATTGGAGAAAATATCAATTTCAGTATAGTAATCCTATTTGCAAACTGCCCCCACACCTCAAAAGTTATATGGTATAATGGAAAATATGTCAGACAAGGGCAGCAAGTGTATACTGGCTTCTGTATTAGACACCAAGAAATAAACTTCAATCTGGAAAAAACAATAAATGAGGAATAATTTAAGAGAGGTCTACCAAAATCATATGTGTCATGGGAAGGCTGGGTAGGGAATGATTATTTCTATTTTCCAGTATAGAAAGTGGATACCATAGGCATGAAACGTAATAGGAAGAACACCCAAAAGAAGCCAAAAGAGCTGAGAGACATTAGGCCACTGAGGTGTGGATGTCTCTGCTGCAGGATGCTGGTCTGAGCAACTTTCTGAGGGTTACTAAATACACAGAAATCAAGCTTCATTTAAGAAAACCTTAACCGCAATGAATTAAAAGCTCGAAGAGTTTTCAAGGGGATTTTCATATGTGCTCAGTCTTTTTCTTATATTCTTTTCTATATGTTCATTTTTGGGCATTGTCAAATGCAAATACAGTGCTAGCTGGACCTTTATCCAGTAAGACTGTACTTATATCTTGTGCCTTTATAATGAACTGCTGACAAAATTTGCTCTGTGTGGTGCTGCAGTGAAATGATTTTTTGCAGTTATTGACTATCTAAACAGTGGAGGATTGCAATAAGGTAGGGACAGCAGGTATTCTGCCCTTGACTCCAAGCACTGTTGGGCTGTTGCAGGAACTCTATATACTCTTTTGGTCAGTTCTTCAACAAAAATACATTGCAAAAATGAAAAGTGGTCAGAAAAAGCTATATGAATACTTTTATGGTAAGGGATTAAAAAACCTCAAATGATCCAAGAAAAAGCTAAATTAATCTTCTGATCACTGTCAGCAGGTATACATACCAAAGGGAAGAGATTTTTGATGAGTACTGATCTGTTAGTGGATTATACTCCTCGACCGAAGCACAGCATAGTACAGATCTCTAGCTAGCTGTCTTTCTTTCACTTTCTAATCTGCTTGTAAATGTTGTAGGCGGGTTATTATAAACAAAGTATGGGGTATGTAACCCTCTGATTGCAGGATAATTACCTTCTATTCGTTAATGATCTTACAATTGGGAAAAAAATGATTTTTTTTTTTTTAAATAGAAATCATTGGAAAAGATGCCCACTAATATGACTTGTAGGAAATCAAAATCTATCCAGTTCTTCTTACTAAAGAGCAGGTACTGTATTTCTTCATTCCCAGAAATGAAAACAATGCACATTGAGTCCTAATGTAATTCAAATCTCCTGTTTATAGATAGAAGAATTACTAGAGAAACACATCTTTAGAAAGGAACAAGCATTTGAAAAGATATATCATAAGGTGTGGTGAGCCTTGTATAAGGACATCAAGGAAATAAATGGTTAGAATAAACATTTATCTTTTGTTCCAAAACACAACCAAACTTTCCGTGCTCACCAATGGTGTTCTTGATGAGAATAATAAATTTCTTTAGATGGGAATGAAACTTCATGCTAAAAGCTATACAGTGCAATCTGGAGTTACCATTTAAATCAGTTGCCTGACAGAACTGGCAAGGATAGATCAAGAGATTTAATGTAAACATCATAGAAACATGAAGAGAGAATGAATAAAAACGCCACCTTGTCTGAGATTTTCAGTGACACATCATGTGTTTCACATAACTTACAGCCTGTATGTGATGGTATCCTGAGAAGAATGCATTTAGCCGTGAAAAGTACAACTGTAGAACTGTTCCCACCTTGGAAAGGAAAATCTATATGGGGGACACACTATAGGAGGAAAATACTGATGGTAAAGTGCACTGTTTTCATATTCAATCAACATTAAATATATTTCATAACAGAAAGTACATTTGTTTTAACTGTAGAAATGAACAAGCTGTAATGGAATGTCCTGCCCATAATTAATTCAATTTGGAAGAGGCAGAAGTACACATATGACTTCCAGAGGCAATTCAAGTCTTAGATTTAGGGCATAATTGTGGCCCAGTCACCTTTTTATTTCAGCAAAACCTCTCATCCTTGATGATACAAGCCAGTATCATAGTCTAAGAATATTTTTTTTTTTTTACTGAGATGGAGGGAATTAGAAGGGTAAGGTGGTTGTTTATTCATTTTTTTCTTACCTATCAAAGTTGTGGATCTGTGGTTAAAAGCAAGCATCCTAACTAGAAGCCTTGTCAGTTAGTATTAGAGTACATAAATATGTCACAAACACATTGACATTTGTTGACATTTTAACTTGTACTTTATTTTCCAAGTGTCATGGTTTAACCCTGGTAGGCAGCTCAGCCCCACACAGCCACTTGCTCACTCCCCTCCAGTGGGATGAGGGAGACAATAGAAGGATAAAAATGGAAAAACTAGTCAGTTGAGATAAATGCAGCTTAATAAGTACAGCAAAAGCTATGCATGAAAGCAAAGGAATTCATTTGCTACTTCCCACAGGTAGGCTGGTGTCCAGCCATCTCCAGGAAAGCAGGGCTCCATCAAACGTAACAGTCACTTGGAAAGAGAAATGCTATAGCTCCAAATGTCCTCCCTCTTCCTTCTTCCCCCAGCTTTTATTGCTGAGCATGACATCATGTGGTATGGAATATCCCCTTGGTCAGTTGGGATCAGTTGTCCCACCTGTGTTCCCTCCCAATTTCTTGTGCACTCCCAGCCCACTCACTGGCAGGGCAGCATCAGAAGCAGAAAAGGCCTTGACACTGTTTAAGCACAGTTCACCACTAACGAAAACATCCCTATGTTATCAACACTGTTTTCAGCACAAATCCAAAACATAGCACCATGCAAACTACTATGAAGAAAATTAACTCTATCCCAGTCAAAGTCAGTATATTAAGATATGCATTTTTGCTTCCCTCCTGCCCCAAGATGTACTTCAGAGATTTAGAAACCTATTTCCTACTAGCTGTAAGTACTTTACTACAAGATTAGATTAAATACTACTACTATTAGATTAAATAATCTGTTTTTCAATATGAGAGATATTTGTATTTTGTAGCATTTCCTATTGCACATCAGACTCTAGTTATTAACTTTCTATTTCTACCAACTGTATCCACTAAATCTTTTGAAGTCTGTATCTCTGTTAGGGCGTGATCTATATAACACATATCATTGAGAAAGACATAATGCAGCATGTTCATTATTCTTAAAAGTCAGCTGTATCTTTTGATCTTTTGTCCCTTACAGTAGATTTTTATACCGCACTAGATATGTTACAGAGCATATGACTATAGCATAAATTCTGAGTGTGGGCAGACAACTTGCAAAGAGGCTATCATGAAAATATGAATAAAGATCATATGTGCTTATCATAATAGTAAAAGCCTAATTCAGCTTCCCTGAAAGTTGATGTGAATCATTACACTGACTCCCACAAGAATTTAGTTACTTCTGCAGATCAAAGATCTTACTCATCAGGGCAGATTCTCTGGAAAGAAAAATAAAGATTACTCACGAGTAAGAGTTTCAGGACTGAGTTCACTAAAAGAGATAACAATCTTCTAGATTACCCCGTTATCTAAATGCAGCAGTCAGGAAAAAAAGTGTCATGACAATGTTATTGTGGGTTGAGATTAAATTAATCTAGTTGAAATTTTATACAGGAATAACAAATTTAGAGAAGGAATGAAGAAGCTTGTCTTGCATACCAGTACCAATATAAAAATAAACTGAGAGTGACTTAATCTGTCAGAAAGGCATTACTCATAATATCATGGAATAACTGTTCTCCACTAAGTATTAGTGTTCAGGCTTTCACAGGAGTGATGGAGAAAAATAACAGGTTGTGGATGGGAGTATCTTTAAAATACTTTTTTATTTTATGGTTTGTTGTTGGTTTGGTTTTTTGATTTTTGGTTTTTCTTTTAATTTTGGAACATGTATCTCTTGGTGTCTGTGCTCACTGAAACTCAGCAACTCTCAGGAACAGTACTTGTATCCAAGAATTTTCTAGTGAAACTGGTACACCAAAAGCTTGGTGCAGGAAATGGCAGGAGACAGAGATAGGGATTTTGACATACTGGGAAAAAAAAAAACAAATACAAACTATTTTATATCTGAGATCACCAGGTGTTCAATTGTGAATAAATAGTTCTTAATACAGATTCACCAGCCTAACTTTAGGTTCCTAATGAGTAATTCTTTCATCGATTGTTTTAAATTCAGTATTAGACTTGAAGTTTGCATACAATCAGTGCGGAAGGAAGGGTATCTTAAATTTAACTGGAATACGGTTTGGGCTAGCGTTCCTCTCTGAGGAGAGGGCAGGGGCTGCCCTTAGCTGGATGCAGCTGATCCCAGACAGCTCCACAATGGACCCATGACAAACATTGCCAAGCCCATCAACCTAGCTGGTGGTGCCTCCATGGAAACATATTTTTAAAAGAGCAAAATGCCAGAAAACAGAGAGGAGTGAGGGGGGGAAAAACATGAAAAATTATTCTGCAAAATTCAAGGTCAGAGAAGAAGGAGGAGGAGGAGGAGGTGCTCCTGGCACTGGAATAGCAGTTCCCCTGCAGCCTGTGGTGAGGGCCACACCAGAGCAGCTTTCAACACTGTACCCATGGAGGTCCCCACACCAGAGTAGGTGGATATTTCCTGAAGGAACTGAATCCCATGAAGAACTCATGCTGGAACAGAGTTTCATTCAATTTAAATAATGTTGTGATCCTAACTACAGAGGGATTTGTTCAGCACTCACATTTTCACTGCATTGTACAAAACTATTTGAAGATAGCTACACCCTTTAGTTCAAGCAAAATCTGGTTTTCCTGTCTCAGCAGAGGTAATCTATGGATATTAACTGTGAAATAAATCTACTTTGAGATGAGCACTAGAAATATAATCTTGATGGAGTCCCAGTTTCTTATTTTTTAATTCAGATTTGAGGATAGTAGTTCCTCTCTCACTTCTGTCCACAAGAAGAGAAAATATGAATATAATTTTTAAAGCTTTATTTCCATTGTGTTATCAGACTAATATTTCTAAAGCGTTATCCCCAGGTTTAACACAGGGCTAGGAATAAATCTCATCCAGTTATTCTTCAAAACCTGCAAAGATTGAGAAGGCAGACTATAGAATTTCCCAAATAATTTGCTTAACTATAAAAATAAGTATAAAACCATGACTAGTAGGGTAAGTGATCCCTAAGAGTCTTTGGACAAAATGCATTAAAATCTGAGACATTATTTTTTAAACCATTTCTATATAGACTTAACTGGTAAGTAGTCTGTGTAGGACTTGCAGATCCTTTTTTCACCCTCACAAGACCTTTTCTGCCCTAATGTTTCTTAGTTTGCCTGTTGCTCTATTAAATATTCCATACAGTTTTAAGCTCCAGAACAGCATATTCAATTACTTATTATTTAAATGCCCACTTGTGGGGTATCAGCAATGGGTAGAAAACAAGCTTGAGTGAGCTATAGCAACTGACTCTTCACTAGAGGAAGATAGCTGAGCGCAGAATGGTGACCTGTGCCGTGAGTATTGTTTTAATTATCAGATAAACTAATTGTGTTTTCCTGCAATTAAAACATACACATAAACCACCTTGTTTGTTCACACATGTGTACAAGAGACATGTAAAAAAGATATTCTTTTACTCTGCAAGGTCTTGCATGTCTGAATGGAAAGTTACTTGACATAGGAGAGTAAATTACTTATCTGTTTTTCACAGAAATCTACTATCCATAAGGAGTGTGCTATTCAGTAGGGAATTGCTAAATGGATTAAAAAGACAATAGGAAGTTTTCTGCCAACATCTTTATTAAAGGAAAGAGAATTCATATAACTTAATCTAATTACTTAAACTACTCAAAGCATTGTTCAGTGCACAAGGGAATGTACCAAGAGATAAAATTCTGGCTGCATTACTTCATTGTTTCTTCCTTTAATTAGTTTTTGAGTAAATTTAGAGATTATAAAAAGAGTTCTTAATTACAATGCTAGACAGAGAGGTCCAAGATACAGCTATATAAAATAAGACCTGGTTGTCTTAATAATAAATAAATTAATAAACAAGATCCTTAAAGTAGCACCTCATCAGTTGGTGTGTAACATCTATAGAATTTCACAATGAAAGATTATACATTCCTCTTTTTTTTTCTGACAATTAGTTAAATTTTATGGGATATTATCAAAAAAGAGAAGCATGTATCAGTGAAGAAAGTACAATTATTTTTATATTTTGTACAAAAGACATCTTACAGTTTTCCTACATGTAAGTGAAAGCGTGACTAGACTTCTTGCCTTTAAAATCTAGAAAGTTATAGTAGTAAGCAAATAATGTATACTTATTCTTTACTACAATAATAAAATAAAATGCAATTTACCAATAACAAATTCAATTAGGATGTTGTGAGTTGATCTTGGCTGGCTGCCAGGCACCCACCAAGCCGTTCTATCACTCCCCACCTCAGCAAAAGAGGGGAAGAAAGTACAACAAAAAGCTCATGGGTTGAGATAAGGAAAGGGAGATCACTCAGCAATTACTATCATGGGCAAAACAGACTCAGCTTGGGGAAATTAATTTAATATGTTGCCAATTAAAAAAAGCAGTATAATAAGGAATAAGAACAAATCTAAAACCACCTTCCTCCCCACTTCCAACTTCACCTCTGACCATTCTAATTTCCTTCTCCTAAACGGCACAGGAGGAGGGGGAATGGGGGATGCAGTCAGTTCATTCTGTGTTGTCTCTGTCGCTCCTTGCTACTCATGCTCTTCCCCTGCTCCAGTGTGCAGTCCCATCCAGTGGAGACAGTCCTTCAGCTCCAGTGTTGGTCTGTCTCACAGGCTGCATTTCTTCAAGAACTGCTCCAGCATGGGTACTTTCCACAGTGTGCAGTCTTTTAGGAAGAGACTGCTCCAGTGTGGGTCCCCTATGGGCCACAGATCCTGCCAGAAAACTTGCTCCTGCATGGGATCCTCCATGACCTGCAGGCTGGATATCTGCTTCAGCATGGTCCTCCATGGGCAGCAGGACAACTTGTGTCACCATGGTCTACTCCATGGACTGCATGGGAATCTGTGCACTGGTGCCTGGAGCTCCTCCTCCCCCTCCTTCTTCAGTGACCCTCGTATCTGCACATTTGTTTCTCTCACACATTTTCTCTCTCATAGCTGTTACACAGCATTTTTACACGTTCTTAAATACATTATCACAGAGGTGCTACTACCGTTGCTGACTGGCTCAGCTTTGGCGAGTGGTGAGTCTGTCTTGGAGATGGCAGGTACAGTTTCTGTCAGACATGTGGGCAGCTTCTGGCATCTTCTGACAGAAGTCAGTCTTGCAGCCTCACTGCTACCAAAATCTCACCATGTAAACCCAATACATAGGAAAAAAGAGAAATTAAACTTGTATCAAAGCTTTGCTCAGCAGAAGGGAGCATCAGGCTCACTGTTTCCTCACCCTGCAGCCCTTTAAAAAGATCCCTTTACACTCACTAATTTCTGGTAATATAGTAATTAATCTCCTCAGTAATTAGCCAATTTAGAACATAGAAAAAACTACTCCTTTATATGATATTTACGTACGGAGTTCCTACACGGAAATAAAATGGAGGAGAAAATTATTAGCTGAAAGAATGTTACGGTTTGAAACTTGCAATCATCTCTAACTGCATAAAATGTCACCCATGCCAACCACATTTATTAACATTTGAATGGCAATTCAAATTCAGTGAAATCCCACTGAAATCCAGATGTGTTTGGTTTGGGGAATTTGAAGCACAGAAGAGGAAATAAGCAGTGCTAATGGCTTTAATGCAAACATACATATATATATATGTGTGTGTGCGCACATTTATTGAATTGTTCTTGATTTTAAAATCTTCCATATCTCAGGAAAAAAAAAAACAAAAATGAGACAAAGTCCAGTATATTAGCAATAATCAAACAAAATATTCTCCTCCAAGAGCTCATTACAGACTTTTCTTATTTCTAAGTACAAATATATATATGCTATACCTATTTTTTTTTACATGATGTACATTCACCTAGTGGGTGACATGCTTTGATGCAGAGGTCCTGAATTCTGAAGAGGAAAGGCAAGAAGTTTCAACTACTGGCTAGTAGAAATGGAGCTACACCTCCAATCTTCTGCCTTTTCACTTCACTCCCTCTCCACTAGTTAGTTTATTATGCAAAAAGTCATTCTCTAAAGTATTAATCTATTTTAAATACAGGTGTACCAGATAGGTGTAAGATTTGGCAGAATGTCACTTCCTCTACAAACATGAAGTAACAGACATATCAATTTAAGAGTATTGAGTAGTCTGAATTTCCTACTTATTGCACAATTTTGCCTCACAGATGAGTAAAGTTCTGTCTGAAAAATCTGCAGAAGTACCTTCAAAACTCAACCATTCAGTGATTCTGTGAATGTAGAAACTAATAGTTTGATAGAGAACTAAATGTGTAATCTTTTTTAGACAGTTTCAAATCACATCATTACCTGAAAAATCAAATGAGTAAGATGAATTACAAAATGTCTTTAATATGACTGTGCCTTTCATTTTACATGAAGCTAGCAGAGTAGTTATACAATATTTTCTTCTAGTTTTGGGCATCGACTGTAACTTCAAGGCTGTTTTTACTTTCAGGCTTCCTGCTTTATCTTTTTCGTAACGTTATTGTTCATGTACACAGTCTTTTTTTCTTTAAATGACAATTGTTTCTGAAAATTCTAACTGAGCTGCCGGTTTGTATTTCACAAAACTGGCCTTTACATGATCAATATTGCTGCTTAAAGAATAAAATTTCTCTGGCAGTATTTTTCTAGTTTTTTCTCTGGCAAGGAGCTTCAAATAGTAGTTAGAAGAAACTTTTGTTTAGAGTAAACTATAGGACATTAGTGCAGCTCCCATTAATGGATCTGTCATTTTCCTGTCATTTTTTCAGTCCATCCTTATTTTAACAAAAAATATAGAAATTTCAGCAATTTCTATAGCCAGAATAAAGATCGTCTGTATTTTGTGTAAGTTGTGACATTTAATTCTTTAAAACAATAAATCTTTGAGGAAGAAAATAGCTGTCCATAAGAACAGATTATAAAGATACAACCAATGCAGTAGCACATCAATATCTACTGCTGAAAACAAATAAATTATTAGCAAATGATAATGAAGTAATGAATATTGTTGGTTTCTTTCAGTTTGCGTTGGTTTTGTTTAGCAAAGAGGGGCTACAGTGGCAGGTTCTTCAAGAAGCTGCTAGAAGTTGCCCCTTTGCCTGGTGGACTCAACCAGGGCTAGGGCAGACCCATCACTGGCCAGGGCCAAGCCAATTGATGATGGAATGTTCAGTGATAATGCCTCTGTGACAACATATTTAAGAAGGGGAAAAAAAATTAAAAAGGAAGAAGTGAAGAAGTAGAAGCAGGGGCGGAGAGGGGGAGGCGAGAGCCTTGTGGGTCTTGCAGCCCTCACCCTCTGGCCTCCTGCCAGGTGACTGTCTGGGCCAAACTTGAACCTGAGTGGCGTCTGCCTGAGCCTGATTGTGAAGAATTTATTGTGAGAGGAGTGGCTGCAGATGCCAAGGTCAGTGAAGAAAGAGAGGGAGGAGTAATGTTGCTCCTGACAAGATTCCCCTACAGCCTGTGGTGCAGCCCATGGTGAAGCAGGCTGTCCCCCTGTAGCCCATGGAGGCCCACAGAGGCCCGTGGAGGAGCAGAGATCCACCTGCAGCCCATGGAGGACCTCACACTGGGGCAGGCTGTGGCCTGTGGAGGGCTCACTCTGGGGCAGCCAGTTCCTGAGGGACTGCACGCCATGGAAAGATGACCCACACCGTAGCAGTTCATGAAGAACTGTAGCCCATGGGAGTGACCCCATGCCGGAGAAGGGGAGGAATGTGAGGAGTTCTTCCTCCAAGGATGAAGGAGCATCAGAAAATAATGAGTGATGAACTGACCATAACTTCCCTATTCCTCCCCTGTGCCGCTCAGGAGGGGAAGGAGGTAGAGATAATTGAAATGGAGTTAAGCCTGTGAAGAGGGAGGGGTGAGGGGAAGTTGTTTTGTTCTCTTTCTCATTATCCTGCTTTGGTTTATTAATAATAATAAATAAATAGTTTTCCCAAGTTGAGTCTGTTTTGCCCATAATGATAAGTTTAATGATCTCTCCTTGTCCTTATCTCAAAGCTCAAAATAACCTTGAGATAACCTATAACTTTTTTGTTATATTATCTCTCCCCCATTCCCTTGGAGAGTGGAGGAAGTGAATGAGAGACTATGTAGCTTGGTCCTGAGTAGGATTAAACTACGACACAGTTTTTTAACAAAGACATCAGCTTCAACTTGATGTACAGAAAAAAATCAGAAAAGAGTGCAAGTAGACCTATTTTGTGTAAAACTTAAAATCTAGAAACAGCATGACAACAGTGGTTTTGAATTCTAAGACTGCAGACTTTTCACTCACGAGTTCAGTAAGAAATTGTTAAAGTTCTACATCCTCCCACAAAATGTGATGAATGATGCTAAAGATGCAGGATAAATGGCTTGTAATAAATTAACGTAGAGCTGAAGGATGAGACTTAAAAAATGTGACTTTGATGAGATAACAAGTATTCTAGGGCTTCTGTCTGTAGCTATGCACTGGAAAGTGCATAACTAGGGGAAAATATACCAAAGAAATAGTTGATACTGATCGCTATCAAAAAAGGAGATGTTATGGAGAGTGTAACATATTTGAAGATGCTAAAGTTTTACAAGTGCAGGATCACATGATGGTAACACTTCAGATGCTTTGAAATTTTATTTCTGTTAAACATACAGTACCAGGCAAAGACAGAATAGCTGAATTTTCAAGTTTTGATGCTGCATGACTCTTTATTACATATTCATAATAACAAGAAGACTGTTAATCTTGTTTAGCCAGTGCTGTTGCAGTATTTAACCTTATTTGCTCCTTGTCTCATTAAGTAATCTCTATGATGATTGTAAATCATTCTTCTAGTGTTTAGAAAGTCAGTTAAGCAGACAGTTTCTGAAGTAATAAACCTTTTCTAGTCATAGCATGTTATCTTTAAATTTTTCTGGAATGTTTTTCATATACCTATGTACATGCACATACACATATATCTGTATATTAATCTCACATTCTCAAAGCAGAGGCAATTCAGGTATTCTTTCTACATTGTGTTAACTTTAAGAACACAGAATGATTTCTTCTTGGAAAAAGCACATGGCTTTAGTATTACTTAAACTGCATTGGTTTGATCTATCTGTAGATGGATTATGGTCTCTTAGGATAAATACCTACTCTAGTGATCACATAAATCACTTTTATTGGCAAATTTTATTCAAACAGAGGTAAGTAACAAGGATATTATTTTTAAAAATGTTTTATAAATAAAATGTATTCCTGATTGTTTTTTGTAAATGTCCATCATACTGTCAATGAAAATAAATAAATACAACAAAGATATGTCATTATCTTGTGAATTTTTCTATATGTTGTGAGTTTTTCTATGCCAAAGTATGGCAAATGCATGTCTTGCTTCCTGACTATTGGTTATCCAACAAGTTTTCCTGTGACAGAAGACTTGGATAGATGTCAAATGAAGATGTATAAAAATTTTCAACTAATTCAAAGTGAAATACTGTAGTTTTTAGGACAATTCATAATTTAAATTTATGAGTCTCCATCCAACTCTTTAACCTAAATCACAATTTAATAGTCAATATTCGTCTTTATATATTCTCTTCTGCTGTTTTTTTCTTTAAGTTCAAGAATATCTTAGAATCTCTTATAAAGCCAGAAGATTTATGGGTTTTTTAACATTTTTCAATTTTCCCATCTTTTGAGCAATTTCTCAACTGAAAGTAATATATCTGGGAAGTCAAGTTTGACACCAGTAATAAAAGTTGCAAAGGAGTGAATGACATATATTTAAAAAAACCCTATGGATTTCAAATTCTCTTTGCAAATCTTCTGGGTTTTTTGGAAGAAGTTTTTATGTTAGAAGCCACTGAAAAAGATAAAATAAAAGGCATTTTCACCTACTATAAACCTTTTTTTAAAGCCAATAGAAAAACTAACATTCCCATGTTGCTGCTTTTTTTAGATCATGTGAGTTTATCTGTGCATGAGCTGTAAAATATGATAAATACTGAACCACAAAAAGCTTGCAGGTGATCCAAAATGTCAAATTTGACTGTGAAGAGCTAAAAAAAAAAAACAAATCATAGTATTGAGTGATAAAGAGATCAAATTGAATAGCAATGCAAAATTTTTGATAAAATACAACTTCTATATCTACAGAAAAGGGCTCAATTTAGAATATTCTCATTTAGGAAAGAACTCTTGGAAACTTTATAGTTAATTTAAAAAAAAATCAGTTTAATATACAGAAATAGTAAACGACAAAAAATAAAGTAATTGTTATCTCACAGTCTTGCAAATTAAAGAATGCTTGGAGAAGAACAAGAAAGTATGCTATGTTTTCCATGTGAAGGCAGATTAATAGCCTAGGTTTTTATACTTTGGTAAACATAATGAGCAGAGGATATGGCACAGGTCCATATATTCAAGAAAATAAGAGACAGTGATGATCCCTTTTTTTTTCTGAAATCAAGAACTATGGACACACAGTGAAATCAGGAATCAGACTGGCACAGAAGAAGAGATTTTCTACAAAATACTGAATTAAATTACGGAATTAATTTGGCACACAACTTTCTGGAGATCAAAAGTATAAGTGTGTTCAAAATCAATAAAAAGTTTCAGTGAAAAAGTTTTACTCTTGCTATTAAACAGGATGACCCAACTCCTGCTGTTATTGAAACCTTTGAGAAAATGAGGAAAAGTTTAGTCTTTACATATTCTGCTATTGTATTTTTCCCTGTATCTTAAAATACAACTTGAAAAGGAAGCATAATGCCTGAATGGTCTTTGGCTTGACCAACAAAGCAAGTTCAAAGCCATTCAATTCTTATTTTCATTTTTACCCTTCAAAGATGTGTCAGGAAGTTTTCTCAAAATTTTTAGAAGCTGCATTTCAAGGTCCCAGAGTACCTATCAGAATTTAAGAATGTTTAATAATAATTTCCATATACTTTTTTTTTACATTAAACATATTATCTTACTGTTATATTTTTAAATTTCGTTGTAGTTTAACCCCAGCCAGCAACTAAGCACCATGCAGCCTCTTGCTTAGTACCCCCACAGTGAAATGGGGGAGAGAATTGAAAAAAAAACCCATAAAATTCATGGGTTGAGATAAAGACAGTTTAATAGGACAGAAAAGGAAAGGGGAGGAGGGGGAAAGAATATATAAAACCAGTGATGAACAATGCAATTGCTCACCACCCACCAAACAATGCTCAGTTTGTCCCCAGGCAGCAGCCTCCTGGCCAGCCTTCCTGTTAGTTTATATACTGAGCATGACATCATATGGTATGGAATATTCCTTTGGTCAGTTAGGGTCAGCTGTCCCAGCGATGTCCCCTCCCAACTTCTTGTGCACTGCCAGCCTACTTGCTGGTGGGATGGTATGAGAAGCAGAAAAAGGTCTTGACCCCATGTAAACACTGCCCAGCAGTAATTAAAACATCAGTGTGTTATCAACATTATTCTCATCCTAAATACAAAATACAGATAGCTATACCAGCTACTAGGAAGATTAACTCTATCTCAGCTGAAACCAAGGCAATATCCATCCCTTATTCTATACCATCTACGTCATGCCCAGGTCATACACTTTTCAATACATCCCAATTAATCACCACCACCTTTCCTGTCTTTTGATATGTAAGTCTAAGGGCCATACCTCTAAAATGTCCATTGAGTTAATTTAGCCCACAACTTTTGGCTCTGTCTGTCATAACAGTCCTTCACAGCAGGAGTGATAGTGTGTGGTGTTGGGTCGTTGCCTACTGAAGCCAGTTCTAGTTCCATCCCCTGGAGTTCACTAACCAGGTGGCTTTTGCTAAATGTATATTCCAACATTGGAATGTTCCAGCACCCATTGCCCTCAGTGTAGTCTTTAACAGTCCATTGTATGGTTCCACTTTCCCAGAGACTGGTGCATGATAGGGGATGTGATATACCCACTCAATGTCATGCTTTGGCCCATGTGTCTATGAGACTGTTTCAGAAATGAATCCCATTGTCTGACTCAGTTATTTCTGGAGTGCCATGTCACCATAAGACTTGCTTCTCAAGGCCCAGGATAGTATTCCAGGCAGTGGCATGGGGCATAGGATATGTTTCCAGCCATCCAGTCGTTGCTTCTACCATCGTAAGCACATGGTGCTTACCTTGGTGGGTTTGTGGGAGTGTGATATAATCAATCTGGCAGGCCTCTCCATATTTATATTTTAGCCATTGTCTTCCATGACACAGAGGTTTTAACTGCTTGGCTTGCTTCCTTGCAGCACACTTCACATTCATAGATAACTTGTACAGTATTGTCCACAGTCAAGTCCACCCCTTGACCACGAACGAGCTCATGTATATTTTATATCCCTTCCTTGATAGCCTGCGGTATCACGGGCCCACTGAGCTGTAGATAATTCACCCTTACATTGCCAGTCCAGACCCGCTTGAGGCACTTCAGTTCTAGCAACCTGATCCACCTGCTGGTTGTTTTGGTGTTCTTTAGTGGCCTGACTCTTAGGCATGTGGGCATCTACGTGATGTATTTTTATAACCAGCCTCTCTAGCCAGGTAGCAATATCTTACCATACTGTGGCAGCTCAGATGGGTTTCCCTCTGTGCTGCCAATTGCTCTGCTTGTGTTGCTGTAACCATTCTCACAGGGCATTTGCCACCACCCATGAGTCAGTGCAGAGATAGAGCACTGGCCACTTTTCTTGTTCAGTAGTATCTGAAGCCAGCTGGATGGCTTTCATCTCTGCAAATTGACTCAATTCACCTTCTCCTTCAGTAGTTTCTGCAACTTCTAGTATAGGACTCCATATAACATACAGCTATACTCCAGTCTTCCATCTCTGATGCTTTCCCACAATATGACAGGACCTAGTAGGGAACAAGGCATATTGCTTCTCATTTTCTGGCAATTTATTATACAGTGGGGCATCTTCAGCACACGTCACCTCCTCCTCTGGTGATATTTCAAAATCTTTATCTTATGGACAGTCCATAATCACTTCTAAGATTCCTGAGTGACTGAGGTTTCCTATTCAACCCCGCTGTGTGATCAGTGTGACCCATTTACTCCATGTAACATCAGTAGCATGATGTGTAGAGCAGATCCTCCCTTTGAATATGCAGCCCAGCACTAGCATTCGGGGTGCAAGGAGGAGCCATGTTTTAGTACCAACCACTTCCAAAGCAGCTCAGAATCCTTCATATGCTACCAATATTTCTTTTTCAGTTGGAGTATAATGGGCCTCGGATCGTCTGTATCCCTGACTCCAAAACCCTCAACCTCGAGTCTCCCATAGCGCCTTCTGCCAGACTCCAGGTAGGGCCATTGTCCCCGGCTGTGGTGTAGAGCACATTTTTCATATCTTGTCCTATCTGGACTAGCCCAAGGGCTACTAGATAAACTATCTCCCATTTAATTTGTTCAAAGACTTGTTGCTCAGGGCCCTATTCAAAATCATTCTTCTTTCAGGTCACTTCATAAGGAGGGCTTACAATCAGACTGTAATTTGGAATATGCATTCTCCAAAACCCCACAAAACCTAAGAAAGCTTCTATTTCCTTTTTGGTATTTGTTGAAGACACAGCTGTTATTTTGTTGATCACATCCACTGGATCTGATGATGTCCATATTGCCATTTTATTCCTAAAAACAGGATCTCCTGTGCAGGTCCCTTGACCTTACTTTGTTTTATGGCTTTCAGAAGAATTTGGAATATTTTTGTCTGTTTCTCAAAAACTTCTTCTGCTGTGTTGCCTCATACGATGCTGTCATCAATGTACTGCAAGTGTTCTGGAGCTTCACTCTATTCCCATGCAGTTTGGATCAGTGTGGCAGGTACACTCGCCCTAAGCTAGGAAGATTCTAGAACCATGTGGCTGTTGTAAAGTGAGGTCTTCAGCCAATGAGAACTGACATGATCTTGTATGACCACAGATTAGATTCAACTAGGGTATAAATGGAGCCATCTGGAGAGCAAGCTTGAGCTGGTCATCCTCGGAGCAGTGAGTCTGCAGTCAGAGTCCCTTGGCCTGGGACACTAAGGAAGCTCCTCAAGGTTGAGAGCCCGCTCTTTGTTAGGTGAGTGATTGCGCATTTCGGATCATCAGAATTCCTGAGTGTAGTATTAATTCCTAAGTGACATTTTGAACCTGAGGATTGTTAATGATGTCGAAGTCTTAAAACAATTTTGTTTCAAGTAGAGCTAGGTTTGAATTTGTTATCAGTTTGTCATAAATAAATCCTGTTTGAGTTTATCACTTAATCTAATTTAATTTTGGGGGGTTTCTGGAACAATCAGTCTATGGCAAAAGGTAGGATTGTGTTTCCACACCTGAGGCAGTTGATTCTGGGTGTACTGGATGCCTCTCCAACTGAAAGTAAATTGTGATCTGCGCTCTGATGCCAATGGGATTCAGAAAAACACATTAGTGATATCAGTTGTGGCATACCATTTGGCTGCCTTTGACTCCAGTTTGCACTGAAGTTCTAGCATGTCCGGCATGGCAGCACTCAGTGGTGGCATGACTTCATTCAGGCCATTGTAGTCTACTATTAGATTCCATTCTCCATTAGAGTTTCGTACTGGCCATATGGGACTCTTAAAGGGTGAGTGAATCTTGCTGATCACTCCTTACTTCTCCAGTTGATGAATCAACTTATGGATTGGAATCAAGGAATCTCGGCTGGTGTGATATTGCTGCCAGTGCACCACTGTGGTACCTGTTGTTATTCGACCCTCAGCAACCCCACAACAGATGGGTCCTCCTAGAGACCAGGCAAGGTGGACAGTTGTTGAATTTCCTCCATCTCCAAGGCAGCTATACCAAAGCCCACCAATACCATTTTGTCTGGTTGAAATATGCTCTGCTGAGGTAATCTATGCCAAGTATGCACGGAGCCTCTGGGTCAGTTACAATGGGGTGCTTTTGTCATTCATTCCCAGTTAGGCTCACTTTGGCCTCTGGTACAATTAGCTGTTTGAATCCTCCTGTCACTCTGGAAGTACAAGGAAGCCCCTTTGTAGCTTGATGGTATTAGGCTACAGTGTACACCAGTATCCAATAAAGACTGATGGGGCTCCACTAAAGCCTCCTGTGGGGCTGTTGTGCAAGGCCATCAAATCCACACAGTCCAATAAACCTGGTTGTCCCCTTCCTCCACCTTGCTGGAGGCAGGGCTCCTCTAGTCCTGGTCATAGTATTCTTTACTCACGTCTTGCAAATACAAAGTAGAAATCCCTTCATTAAGATCATAAGCAAGATCAGCCCTTCTGCTTTCTCTAGGGAACTGCCCACAGGAAACTGGAGCAGTAATTTTTCTAGAACTTCTTTTTGTGACTCTTTTCCTTGCATCTCAGATACCCATGCCTCTAGAGACAAGGTAGATTTTCCATCCTACTTCCTCATATCCTCTCCATGGTTACACAGGTAAAACCACAGGGTGGCCCATGGTGTGTAACTACTATATAATCTCTTAAGCAGAGGAATGTTTAGCTAAGAGTGTATAGGTGAGGAGTAGGACATATCCTCTTTGAATTGCTGGAGCAATTGCTGGAACTATGTTGGGAGATTCTCCACAGCTGAAAAGAAGGCCTTTAGGGAGGAAGAGAGACTTACTTTATATTGCCAGAGTTAGCCAGTCAGTTCAACCACTGTTTGTCCCTCTCTGTCTTTCCAGGTAATTACTGCCAATGAGTTGGCGTATGACGATGGTGCGCTATGTAGAAACTTCTGCTGCATGGGTTGTGTGCACTTGACTTCCTCTAGATCTTTGGATAACTGCTCATTGTTCAGGTCATCATAAACCAGGATGAAATTTAAAAAGTAATAAGTAAACCCACAGCACTTAGAATCATAGAATCATAGAATGGTTAGAGTTGGAAGGGACCTTCAAAGGTCATCTAGTCCAACCCCTCTGCAAGGAGAAAGGACATCCCCAACTAGATCAGGTTGCTCAGAGCCTCATCCAACCTGGCCTTGAATGTTTCCAGGGATGGGGCATCCACCACCTCTCTGGGCAACCTGTTAATAAGCTAAATTAAATGGAGCCTTGGGAGCAAATTAATGTTTGCTGCATTTTCTTTGTCAATGAAAGCTGAATAAAAATACATAAATTTCTATCTACTTCCATAGATTTGGACTAGCAGTGACTGAAAATAGCTACTTTTAAGCCCCAAAATACAAGGCAATTTTTCAGTTATAGCTCTTATTGGTTATTTGCTCACCCAGAAAGCATGACTAACTTTAAAATTCATCTCTCAAATAAATTGAATTTGAGACTTCACAAAAAAAAAAAAAAAATACATCAGATAACCAAAGCAGTTGGTATTCCATTTCACTCCTTAATGATACTTTGTCATAAACAATTATGACTCACAGTCTTCACGCTGAAACGCAGGACAAAATGTCAATGAGGTTTTATCATGTAGACTCACTCAGTGTGACAGCAGGAATTACTAAGGTGTTCAGGTTTCCAGAATACTATTCAATGCAAAGAAAAAGTTAAACTGCAACTTGTCTTTGGCTTCCAGCTCTATGCAATTTAATTATAAGAAATAGGAACAATAAACATGACAGTGGAAAGAAACTTTCCACTGTCCACTTTCCAGTATAATTTAGTTTACACATATTTATTTTCTATCCCACTGCCTTGTCTTCTGCATGTAGTACATTAATATCTCAGAACTAAGTCATAAATATGAGATCAAAAAGTAGCGGAAAATCCAAGATAAGTCACTTTATCTTGTATGTAGAACCAACATGAGGCTACCCTGCAGTTAAAAGCTGTCTGGAGACTTTTAAAAGTTACTGAGATCTCAAGTATGCAAAATGAGCTTTTACATTCACAAAAGTCAGTATTTCAATTAAAGTGCAAAATGTCTTTCAGAGAAATCCACCGTGACCAATTACTTAGGTTCAGTTAAAATGTAAAGAAGTCCAACACTTTCCTATTTCTTGTCAGTAGGGAGAATGATGAGATAGCATCACTCAATAAAGGGGAGAGTGTAAGATAGGAATGGCATAGATGCTAAGTGAATTCATGGCAAGAAATAAACCTTTCCAGGGATACAAAAAACTCTACTGATATAATGAATTCATTTGCAGTTATAATTGTTACACTATTGCATTAATATCCTAAAATGCTATCAGAGAAAAGGAAAAAAAAAAAAGGTTTTGTTTCCAATAAGCAAACTTTTTACAAAACACTTCAAGGAAAGTAAATCAGGAACAGATGGTATCAAATATGATAGGAAAATATGCCAAAAAAATTGCTAATCAAACTCATCAAATGAATATGACCTATGTAAATGATAAACTAAAATATCATTATGTATCCCCCTTTTTCCTATATATTGATATATAGAATGATAGATTCATATACCATAGAATCACATATATGTATAACATATATCTAGGTTTGTTACAGTTATGTGTTCAGAAGGGCATTATAGAAACTTATATGTATTGGTTGGTAATGTATTTGTAAGAACACATTTTCTTCTTGGTGCTGAGCACAATGAGGATGCCTCTACTTCAGTAACCATAAAAACAGCCAGTGTAGCATTTCAGAAGGGTTTTGCACATCATGTAAGCAAATCAAACTGGAAAGTAATTGTCATATATATGCCAAATGGCAGCACTATGAACCTTCTCTCACATCCTCTGGAGCAGAAATCATGTGAGGTTGTCTTTACTTGTCCAGAAACCACATGTAAATCCATAGAGGAGAAAAACAAATTGTCAGAGTACCCTAAAACACTGCAGATCTTGTTATTTAAATGTTACAAATTATGTACTTGTACAAAAAGATGGAGAATATATATTTCCAGTAATTTATTTAAAATACTGGTGAAAAGTTAGAAATCCTTTGTGGTAAGCTACCATTGATAAGATAGCAGAAGTGGCCCTTTTAACATTAATGTCAGGTGTGAGGGTAGGAAGTAGTAGAAATTGGCCTAGAGGCTATTTTGTGGCCTTTGGAGACTGCACTGCACTAAGAAACCTTGTAATAGATGGAGCCTCCTGGTTAATGTTACCTGTATTTGGCTCTACAGGAAGAAGAAAATAACAGCAAGTGCAAAAACACTTTCAAAAAACCCTTCATGTATCCTCAGTTCTCGAGATTTTTAGGTTGAATTAATAAGCAAATTAAAATTATCATCTCCAATTTATACCTAAATTCACTGATCCTTTCTCTGGAGAATCTTGCCCAGGGGATCATAGAATCATAGAATCATAGAATGGTTAGGGTTGGAAGGGACCTTCAAAGGTCATCTAGTCCAACCCCCCTGCAAGGAGCAGGGACATCCCCCACTAGATCAGGTT
>JAAGAY010147856.1:24792-51879 GCA_011801015.1 Ardeotis arabs
GGCACAGGCCCACCTCTCCAGCCTGTCCAGGTCCCTCTGGATGGCATCCCTCCCCTCCAGCATGTCAACGGCACCACACAGCTTGGTGTCGTCAGCGAACTTGCTGAGGGTGCACTCTATTCCACTGTCCATGTCGCCAACAAAGATGTTGAACAGGGCCGGGCCCAACACGGACCCCTGAGGGACGCCACTCAGTCAGTCTCCACTTGGACATCGAGCCATTGACCACCACTCTCTGAGTGCGGCCATCCAGCCAGCTCCTTATCCACCGAGTGGTCCATCCATCAAACTCATGCCTCTCTAATTTAGAGAGAAGGATGTCGTGTGGGACAGTGTCAAAAGCTTTGTACAAGTCCAGGCAGATGACATCCGTTGCTCGTCCCTTCTCCACCCGAGTTGAGGCAGAACTGAACTGATTCTCTCACACTACAGTTTAGTCACTAGCAGGGAAAAGAACAACAATCTCATATCACAGCCTCTTTACACTGTCAGGAGAAAAAGATATAAAGTCTGGCATAAGGCTGTGGATCTGGGTCTATAGGAAATGTTGAAATTCTCAAAACTTGCTTAAATATTTTAGAATCATTTGCATAATGATATGGTCAGCCATGGCTTGGTAATAAAACCATAGCAACTCAGCAGTAACACTTGGTAAATTAATTTTGTTTGAATATCCGTTTAATTATTTGTTTCTGCCCTCAGTACTACACTAGCAGTATAAAATTATTTAAAACATTTTGAAATACCAATTTATTACTAAAAGCAGTTGTAAAATGTCTTAATAAGAATATCCAAGTATTAAAAAGTCTGAATCATTACTCACAATATCTTTGTGACCTATGGTTGAAACTTTTAATTAAAGTCTCTCCATATTAACAACATTATCTTGCACAATATGTATCCCAATATATTATTTTAATGACTTGTATGAATGATGTTATGAAAATTTATTAGAGATAAAACTAGTAAAGACCAATCAAATATTCATTCCAATCAAAATTGTTTTCCTCAGCTAGCTTTCTCCTTTGATTGAAGTCCAAGGTTAGCTTCATTTACCTTCTTAATTCATATCTCTTTTTCCTGTCATATCTGAAGAGTTACATTCTATCATAAACTATATGATCAACTTTCCATATTATGTCTTGAAACTTTTTTTAGTACTTCTCAGGACTATTTTGTATCAGATTTCTCTGTATTTTATCAATCACATATTTTTACAAACAAATACTTAATGGTTTATCTTGTGTAGTAGTGGAAAGATCAAAAAACTTTTTCCCCAAGGGAAATATTTACTGGCATTGTCTTCCAAAATATTAATTCATAAAATTGGACTTAATAATATACTGTTGAAAATTGATCATTTACAAAACTAGTAACTTATTTAATCCAAGCAATAATAGTTTAAGTTTGTAAAACTGGTAATAATGACAGTTATAAAACTATGATATTTTTTTTTTCCTCAGTAGAAGCTCAGTAATACATATTTTTTTTTTCATATTTAATAGCGTATTGCCTAGCTAATTACAGTGAAAGGAGATGTTACTGACAGTTTAATCCATCATGTGTATGCATAGCACATTCATTTTGTGCACAGTATACATCATATCAAGTTCTGAGCTGGTACAAATCAAGATGTCTTTGCTGATTTTAGCCAATATTGTGAAGATTATTCTTCACGCAACCCTATAACTTATTATTGTCTTAAAATGGTACTTTAAAATATTTTAACATATACTTGCTTATTTTAGTCAGTGTGCTTATAATAAATTGTATCTTTTTCTCTGTTAATAAACTGATTCTTTCCTGAAATTATTTGGACATTTTTTTAAACTCAAAAGATACTTTGAAAATTAATTTCGGCTATCTGGATACAGTTTGGAGGGCAGATTTTACTATTGATGTTCTAGAGAGCTGAAATTCAGGAGATTTTTTCATTAGGAATTTAATTTTTTAGGTATAAATTCCATGTCTTTCTCAGGCTAAGCAAATACTACTCTAAGTGCATTTTTTAGAAATTTCCATGTCCAGAATTTAAACAGGTTTTTGGTTTGTTTTTTGTTGTTGTTGTTGTTTTTTAATATAATTTAATTCTTCTCCTATCTCAAGCAATAACATACCAGTACAGAGCACAGTAGTATAGGTAGGAAGTACTGTGTACTTACTTAATGAAAGAGGATGTTTGGGATTTGTTTGAACTGCCAAAAATACTGATCCACATGGACAGTCCTTCAAAAAAACTCAAACAGAATTGGAATGAATTAAAAAAAAAAAAAACCAAACCAAACAACCCCTCCAAAAAAATCTAAAATATTTTAACTCCCTTAGAATGAAGCCACCTCAAAAACTTTTTACACTGGACAATGATCTGAAAGAAGCAAGATTTGTAGGAAGATGTAATCTGTCCTTATAACAAATGCTATAGTGGGGACAAAAAGAACAAGCTCTTGGACACATAAAAGAATGGTATGTTTGCCTGGAAAGTTTCCTGTTCCCAACTCTAACAATAGTTTCTATTAGATGAACTGATATTATCTTTCTCACAAACATGGCTCACAAATATCCCTAACTCATCACAGGTAGAGCAATGTCATGGCAAGAGCAAAGATTGTTATAAAAGAAAATACTCTAAACCTTACAAAAGACTCAGTTCTTTTGTAGGACAGTGAGAAATCTCTGCTATCATATGCTTTCAACCTGTTTGAATGGTTCTGCTTCTGCTATTGAAATTCCTTCTACTATGTGTCCATTGGTAGGAGTCAATTAACTTTCTTTCTCTTGTCTAAGAAGTGCCAAGAAGTGAGGCAGTAGTTCTATGACATGCTTTGTATTCTTTCATAAAGTAAACATTTTATTTTTTATGTCCTTGGTTACTAAATCTATGCTAAATCAGACATTATATAGTTTGAAGTTAATACAAAAATAAATTGCCACTGCAAAACCCTTGAGTCAGTGGACCTATGTTGATCTAACCTAAACCTTTTCATCTAGCCTGTTCATAGTCTCCTAAAACAAACAGAAACAAAACCCAAAGCTCCTTCCCCTGAGATCTGTGCTGAAAAAACACCCATCACACAGGGCATTAGCTGATGTACTTCATGGTTGGTGTCTTAAGAGGATCCCTGAAGAGGATGTTGAAAACTCCATAAATAAAAAACAAACAGCAAAAGAAGTAAGCACCAAACCTTCTTTACTCAGATCATTGATACTGTAAAGAAATTCAGGACAATCATCAGTTCTTTCTCAGTGCTTTAAGTAGTGCTAAACACACAAATGGAGCTCAAAAAAGAAACAAAACTATTGAATCTGTCGTGCAGTGAGAATTTAAGTAAATGAAAAGAGGAAAGAAATAATTGCAGAGGGCACACACACAAATATGTGGACTCCTAATACATCTGGGTATTGCCCAGACTCAGAATAAGACTCAGACTTACAAATATTAATTCTGATTTAAAAGGGTTAAAGCATTATATTTATTGTAACTTGTACCTTAATATGATACTGTAAAAATGAGTTAAAAGAAAATTTTAAAATAGACTTCAAATTGTAGCCTAAGATGGCATCCTGATGAAGTTTAATAATACAGTAATACATTTTAAAACAATGTCTCTTAACAAAAATGAAAACTCAGCAATTCAAGAAGAAGAGGTGCCACATTGAAAGAAATTGAACTTTCTTACCAAGATGAAAATGCTGTATATTAAATACAAATAATTTGAACGAACAAGGTTGATAATGGGAGGGAGAGGCAAACAAAAAAGTCAGTGTAAAAGCAGAGGTAAGTTCTCATAATAAAAAAACAATCAAGGACTTCAACTGTGTAGTGGAAACTTCTGAGACTAAAGAAATGGCATAGGGAATGTAAAAATGGAATTTCAGATCACCTGAGGTTCATGCACTGCCTGCAGCTAGATGAGCACAAACAGGATCTGTGGTGTACCTCATTTCAAACTAGTATGTATCACTTGGGGCTTACTTGTCTTGTAATCCTCCCTGGGCCTCAATAAGCCTCATGGAACAGTGTGAAGAGAGAAAATAATTTTGCTCTTGTGAGAGATTTGAACAATATGAAAGATTTGTGATAAATTTAACACAAATGAGAAGAGTAGACACAGCACAAGCATCAATTTACTGAAATGTTGGAGGTGATTTTAATCTTCGTCCCTTCCACGAGCTCCAGAATAGGAGCTAGTGTCAAACAGGTTTCTGTCACATAGTAGTATGGCTGTATTTGTAGTCGGATTGGGTAGAGACTGATCCCGGTAAACTTGATCAGTTCAGGACCATCACCAACGTGTGACATAAGACTATAGGGTAAAAACATGACTGTGTTGGGGATGACTCCTTCAAGATCAAATCAAGTGATACAGGTAGTTCAAGTCATCAGGGATTTAACAGCACGGCTGTAATTCAAGCCTCAGGCTGAATGCTTGTATAGAGAAGTACAATCACTACATATTCTACTTGTGTTTTATAGTACTAAATTAATAAAAATTATGTTAATACCATCATAGATTTAATGTCCTGGCACAGCTACATGTGTAAGTACTTGAGAACAAAAGAAGCAATTTAGGAAATGTGTTTGCCTTTTTGAGAGCAGAAATGTAAACAATGGGCTGATTGTGTGATTTGTCTAAACTTTTACATCCAGAATAACAGGAAGTGAAATAACTTTCCTTTACCATATTTCTTGCCACGAAAAGTACGACCTACACACAATATTTTTTCTACAGAAGATAAAGTGATTATTTTGTGGTAAAGTCAATAACAACTTTTCAGAAAACACAGTTCCTAGCCTGAATAGCTGGAGAGAAAATGCTTACACTCTTCTTGTATTTGAAAGTGCTTGGTAAATTCAGGTCTATGTTCAGTTAATGTGCCTTCCATGAGGGCACCTGGACTGTATATTGTTTTGCTAGCATTTTTAGGTTTTGTTCTGTACTTTGAACATTGCTGCAGCTGATCAGTCTGTTGCCCTTGTAGCTCTAGTGGCTCTGTGTCATTATGTTAAACAGATGAGGTACCCTTCCTCATATGGTCTTGGAGTTAAGGTCAATATGTCTTTTGCTTTGTCTTTTTTGCAATGTCTGTTGCACCAAACTATGTTGTCTGCACTCAAAATGATTTCCTGCTTCACTGTAGGGAAGAATAGTTTCACAAAATGCTTGAGATGAAATATCAGTGTAAGAAGATTATAAGGCTTCCATTCAATAAAAGGAGAAAAAAGGAGAAAAAAACCAAAACACAATGCAGAATTGTATTCTGCCAATAAGGAGAGCAAGAGGAGATCCAGAGTGCCTGGATCCAAACACTGGCATCATGAGGAGATGATCAGAAAATTCTCATGACACTAGGTTTGTGAGCAATGCCACCAAGTCAAGAGAAAACAGCAGAAACTGGAGAGTAGACATGACCGTTTTTCAAGTGTAGCATACAGTACTGAGAAGTGCAAATTAATAACCCACATATTTGTAGTGTATCATCAGCAGTGGTAACTTTCATTTCAAGAAACATGAAAATAGTAAGTTTTATTTATATACAGGAGGAGAGGCAAATACTTTTTTTTTTTTAAATTCGAAATTGGGTTGTGAGGTGGCATAGCATTTTTCCCTATGATATGTACACTGGCCACACTGAATCTCTTCCGGAAAATTCCTTAAAGACTGGAAAAGGGTGCGCCAAGTGTATAGAGGAATGGAAAAGAAAAAAAAAATTTCATTACACTTTTTTAATAATAATTTTTGTTCTTTGGCTCCTGTTGTAGTCTTATGTATATTGCTCTGTCAATAATTTCTGACCATGGGATTTCCACAAGGAAATACAAATAACTTACATTTTTAACTAACTTTCCCAAGGTTACCAAGCAACACATCTTCAACAAGAATTAAAAAAAAAAGTATATACAAATTTGAATATTTTTAATACATAATTTGAATGGATATTGTTGACCTTTTTACATTGTCAAGTGTAATGTTGCAAGTAATTCAGTGTTGTCTCCAGTCATTTTGAAGCTTCATATTTGCACAGACTATCATTTGCAAAAATGAATAATTGTTCTATACAATTGTGATTTTTTTTCTAAAAGCTTCTTTTAAAAATGCTCAATATGATCGGTTTCTGAACAGAAGTCCTTCTAAGAGCTGTCAACATATGAGATTTTAAATGTGATATTATAAAGAACATGAATGTATCCAAATCAGTGAAAACAATTCTCACATTTAAAAATATTTTTTAAATAAAGTCTCTTTTTAAACATAAGCATGACATACATAAAATCATATGAACTTAAAATATTCCATTCCATTCCAACCTTTGAAATATTAATGATACATTTCACTCAGATGTTCTCTGAAATTGTCATAAGAGATAGTCACAGAAACTACACAAGATGTAAGGAAAATAATATTAAAGAAAATGTGATTACCTGTTTAAAAAAAAAAAAAAATTGGATAAGAATGCATAACTAAAGAGTCTTTTGCCCCAGCAAATGACATTTAGAAGGATATCTCACCCTTCATCATAGTAAACTTTGGTCTCCCAGCTCCTAGCTAAGCACATTTTGCTCACAGAGATGTCCTCTAAAACAGAGTATGTAGTTGTGACCCAGGAAAAGTAACAGACACCTTTAACCTACTTAGAAGACAATGAGCTTTCAGTTTCCCAAAAGCACACTTCAGAGTCCTTTAAAAAAACTCCTTCAACCAAAGCTGAAGAAAAAAGAGGA
Source organism: Ardeotis arabs (assembly GCA_011801015.1). Classification (NCBI taxonomy): domain Eukaryota; kingdom Metazoa; phylum Chordata; class Aves; order Otidiformes; family Otididae; genus Ardeotis; species Ardeotis arabs. The sequence goes on from JAAGAY010147856.1 coordinate 31,514, forward strand.
CTGGAAGAACACTGAAACTACAAACATTCACGAGAGGTGACCATAGGAGTAAGCCTGGCATAAGGAGTAAGTAACTCTTAAACTAGTGAAAAGACATACAGGTCCCCAGACAGATGAGCCTTCCCATCCCAGTTACACTCACACTGGTGGAACAAATATGATGATCACCTGTCATTACTGCACAATCCTGTTAGTAAACTCAGATCTGTATCTTTTAATACTGGACAGGCAATATACTTCAGCCAAGTGTGCACTAAGCCCTCTCTCCAGCAAATACATCCAAACTCATCTTTGAAGTTACTCAAAGAAAGGAAGCAGCACTCCAGTTAAATTTAACATTTTACACATGAACAACTTACAGCCAAGTAACTTAGAATCATAGAATGGTTAGGGTTGGAAGGGACCTTCAAAGGTCATCTAGTCCAACTCCCCTGCAAGGAGCAGGGACATCCACGACTAGATCAGGTTTCTCAGAGCCTCATCCAGCCTGGCCTTGAACGTTTCCAGGGATGGGGCATCCACCATCTCTCTGGGCAACCTGTTCCAGTGTTCCACCACTCTCACTGTAAAAACTTTTTCCTAATACCTAATCTGAATCTACCTCCCTCTATTTTAAAACTATTACCCCTCGTCCTATCACAACACGCCCTGATGAAGAGTTTCTCCTCATTTTTCTTATAGGCCCCCTTTAGGTACTGGAAGGCCACTATAAGGTCCCCCCCCAGTATTCTCTTCTCCAGGCTGAACAGCCCCAACTCCCTCAGCCTGTCTGCATAGGAGAGGTGCTCCAGCCCTCTTATCATCTCTATGGCCCTCCTCTGGACTTGTTCCAGCAGGTCCATGTCCTTCTTATGTTGGGGGCTCCAGAACTGGACACAGTACTCCAGGTGGGGTCTCACCAGGGCAGAGTAGAGGGGCAGAATCACCTCCCTGGACCTGCTGACCATGCTTCTTTTGATGCAGCCCAGAACGTGATTGGCTTTCTGGGCAGCAAGTGCACATTGCTGGCTCATGTTGAGCTTCTCATCCACCAGCACACCCAAGTTCTCCTTAGGGCTGCTCTCAATCATTCTCTGCCCAGCCTGTATTTGTGCTTGGGATTGCCCCGTTCTATTGCAGGACCTTGCACTTGGCCTGGTCAAACTTCATGAAGTTCTCATGGGCCATTGAGTTAATCTCTCTCCACAGGCAGTCCAGCTTCGAGAGTGGTCACTGCACCTCATGAGCAGAGTTGGGCTCCCTTGGAAATCAATGCTGGCTCTGGCATTGATTTTACATAACATCAGAAAGATGCTCTCACTAGAGAATCATGGTGTCTGCGGTTTAATGAAGCCATCTGGATAAGCTGTGACTGAAGATATCTATGTTTTCCAGATTAGTTCCTCTCCACCAATTCAGGCAGGAATTGCCTAATTTCAAGGCATCACAGGTAAAAGAATCCAATTTTTTAAGCAGAAATATTTGATGTGTTTTCATCAGTGGAAGTAGCACAGTTTGATGAATATTCAAATCAATTTTTAATATTTTATCATCTACCCAATATAGCAAAGCCCAGGAATTCAAAACTCAAAGCTCAAATAAAACAGAATTTGAATCAGCCCTCATGACTGACATTCAACAGTTTGCTTGACTTTATACTGAGATCATATCTTTAGGAAATATACTCAGGTAGAATATAAATTAAGATAACTATATGAGCTACAGCTTTCCCAATGAAAATGATGCTTGCTACTTAATTTTAGTAGCTGTCTGAAGAATCACCTCTCTGTATCAATGTTTGGCTGTCAGAAATAATAAAATACAACCTTCTGTCATAAACAAGGATTATGAAAATACATTAGATAGATCTAAATAAAATGAGCCTTTTATATGTGTATTTGAGGGTGTCTGAACAATCTCATTTTCCACTTGTTTGCTGTACCTAAATAGAGGTGATAATTAACTAGAAAATATGCAGAAATAAAACTAAAACAGGAAAAGCTGTCACACACAAGGGACACCTTATATCAGGCTTTATCAGTGTCACTCACTGCGGTCAGGTATTGAGCTGCAAAATGCCAGATTCTATAAAGCATAAATGACCTTGAACAAACTCTCTTGTCTAGACTTGGCACCCTGAAATGCTGCTGCTGCAGCTAGGAAAAAATATCTGGCCCAAATACATATATTGATAAGATGGATGAGGCTCTAATCTCTCAAAAATGTATTCACTCACTCTAAAAATATCATTAAAATATCTCCCGTGGCTCCTTCATCAGCTGCTAACAAAATTTAAAAAAAAAAGGAAAAACAGCCAATTAAAAATACCTGTGAATAACACTTGTGTAGAAACATAACTAGTCATTAAGATGGACAGTAAAGACAATCCTATTGAGACAGCATAAATGATTCTCCTCAGCTTTGTAATTAGTGCCTACTTATTGCAGTGTCAGATAGATTGGAAATACTGATAGACAGATGACTCTCTTTGGATGTCTTCTGTGAACAGTTTTGATTGTGTTGCATAATTGAAGCTCATAGCTTATTTTTAACCTGATCGAGACCAAGTCAATTAACACAAACATGTTTAAGATGAGAATGCTGTATAGCTGTCATAGCAAGTACATATCATGATGTGTATACACAGACATACCTGTACGCACACACACATATAATTGAAGTAATTAAGAGAATTGAAATGAATCAAACATGAAAAAAAAATTATTTCCTTAAAACTTAAACCTATTGGGACTAAGTTCAGTTTTTGTGCAGAAAACTATAATTATCAGAATAAGGTTGCTTTTTATATAGATTTTGTTCAAGGTTTTCCAATATGTTTGACCTCAATTATAGTTTATTTTGGAATACCTAGCCATTTTCTCAAGTAAAGCCAACAGCTAAAGATTCACACGAGAATGCAGTACTATATTTTTTTAAAAAGTTAGTTTCTGTGGTAATAGGTCATAATTTTTCCCAGAACTTTTCAAAATCTCTTCTCATAAAAATCAATTGATTGCATTTAAAGGATTTTTATATCACTGTTACAATTTACATTACATTTTAAGAATAATTGCCTCCATGAATGAGAAAATAATATCTATTCAGAAACATTTCTTCTTGGTTTGCTTGACTCTTTTTACTAGCAGATAATCAGTTAGCTACATTGTATACAGTTAATTTCAGGTTAGTTGGAGAAAAAATTGGCCTCTCCCAGTTCTGTTTTTTCTTTTCTTGATATTAAACCAAAGAATTTCCAGTGAGATTCGATAATTTTTGTTACCCTTTTCTGATATACATCATCTTTACAATATAGTTGCTTTTGTGATGCTTTTTACAAAGATTATTATGTCTACATACTGATGATCCATTTATGCAAAATTATCACAGAGTTATTCTTCATATTAAAACAGGTCCAACATATAACACAGTTTCTTGATCTTGTTTCTCTCTTTATCTAGACATTGCATAATATTAATATTAATCTTTTTGTTCTGAAATAAAAGAGAGTTAATGCATTCAGTATTTGCTTATTTTGTGGTTAGGGAGATCACGTCAGTTCTTTTTTGCTATGTGACAGTTCCTTTTCCCTCTTTTATCCTTAATTTAAAGCCCACACATGGCAGTTTTGCAAGCTTGAGGTCAGTGACCCTTTTTAAATGCAGTGAAAGTATTCATAAGTTTTCATCCAATGCTCCAGAAGCTGGGTCTCAAGGTTACCATTGAATTACTTGCACTTGGCAATAGGAATAAAGCCTATATTTCTCCTAGATAAATTTTCATTTCAAGTATTGAAATTATGTATAGATTTTAAAATTACAATCATCTCAATATTTGACTACTTGATCTTGATGTGTTCCTTTGACGTTACTTTTATGGTCTATCTTTAAAAATCCTTATCTGCAAAGATTATTAAAGCCCTTGTTTTTTGTTATATTGTCTGATTTCATTATGAAACAGGAAAGACATATTTGTATATTTAAGAGATAAAGTACATTGCATCAGAATTTCCCAAACCAGTTAGGAAATGAGGAACAAAATATTCTACCTAGTATTATTAAAAGCCAATATTTGTAAACTTGTTATGCATCCCACTTCAGTACAGCCACAATTGAATGGATCTCTCATGAAGCATGCATAGCAATGACCATTAGATTGAAGTAATTAAAATTTTCTTAACCCAAACCATCTCTACAAATGTGAAACGCAAAAATTGACAGCAATATAGTCATAGAGAAAAGTGCTTAAAAATTATTTCAGAGAAATTTATGTTGTCAAAGTCCTCCTCAAATAAGCATGACAGATTGCTATTTCAAAAGTATCACTCTAAAAAAAGCCGAAAACAGAAAGTCATGTAAGAGTTTCAAAATAAAAATAATAATCAATTGTCCTCAAAGTTGACCGTATAAAGCCTATGTAAATGAGGACTAAAATTAAAAAAAAAAACCAAAACAAAAAAAAAAAAACCCTCCTCATGGATAGAACACTTCCAGCAGTCTGAATTCTTCCTTTCATTGACTGTGTGAAGGGAAAATGAGGGATGAACTAAACTGTCAGAATTATTCTAGAGTTTCTTCTAATCAGACTATAAAAGATAAATGACTTAAACATTATGTATTATAATACCTAATTACAGGTCAGAATGAAGGTCGTTTGGTTTCCAAGTGTGAACAACAGCTGTATGATGACAGGTACATTTGTAGTCATCAGTCAGAATGACCAAGCACAGTCCTGACAAGGTTCTCCAGAGGGTCCCATTGCAGTGGTTAATGTACCTCCAGATATAGGTATCCTCTCAAGTAACTCAAGGCTGGACATAGAGCAATATGAAATGAAAAATGACTTGCCAAGATGGGGTAAGAAAAAGTAAAACAGAGATGCAAGAGCTGACACAGTGGCACAATCACTGCATAAAATGGTAGTGGTGATGTCAGCAAGAATTTTTCCTGTCCGTCCCCAGACATAAAAATAAATTAATATAAAATTAAATTAAATTTTAAAAAAACTCTAGCAATCAGGTTAGGGAAGAGTTTGGGCAGCATATCTGCAGATAAGACAAAAATTAACATATTCAGTTTAGTGTTTAGAACTGTGTTTTAAATAAGAGAAGATACAAAAATATGCGCGTCTTGCCATCTTCATGACTAGAATTCCTTTCCCTGTTAAATGACTGCACTTTACTGGGGAAAAAAAAAGGCTCAGAATCATATAACTAGACAGGGACAGTTTTATTCTTGACCATACACAATTCAAAGCAGCCTTAACTTTAATTAAATCATGAACTACAAAGAAAAAAACATATATCCAAGGGTTCAAAAATAAAAAGCATGAATTACAGGACTGACAGAAGTCCAGCTGGGGAAATAACTATCAGAGTGTCAAAACCACAATCAGCAATGGAGCGTTGTATGGAGCACCTATCTATGGGGCTTCATTTGTATAATGTTCAGTTTTTAAGGATTAGTATTTTTGCTGCAAATTGCATTTAAAAGTTATTATAAAGAGCTATAAAATATATAATTAAGATTAATCATGCAACAGTTTATTCTGAAAGTAAGGATGGTTTTCTTTGTATGCAACTTTATAATAACTGACTTCTAAAGTGGATGTGCTGATAGGAAATCTTTTATAGCTTATATATTTTAATCACTTTAGTGGAATATTTGGAGGAGTTTTTCTCGCTTTTCAGAAACTCACCTATAGGCATATCTTGGATAAATGTTAGCTGGAACTATGTACTATTCAGACCTACAGACCAGTAAAAAAGCCAGGAGTTATGCTTGCTTGCCTTTATCCCCTGACAGAATAACTGTTAAGTCTACTCATCACATGCCAACAGCAAGAGATCAGCTAGGTATTGCAGCTTGAAATAATCCCAGAGTTCATTTTAAGGAGATCACAGCTGCAAAGGATAACAATTTTTCCTATGGATGTAAGGAATGTAGTAGGTCTAATTCCTGACTAGTTTGAACACCTCAGCACATAGCTCTGCAGTACAAACCTAGATGAAAACACAGATACAACTCTTAACTTGACCTCAGTTTCATATGCGGTCTTCATTAATTTTAACAGGTCTAGTCTAAAAAAAATTAAAATCATCTAACTAATTTCATGTGATACTTGCATAAACAGCTACTGCTGTCACACAAACCAGCAATATCAGACATGCTTGACTAAAATGTAAATTTTCATTAAGTATATAAAATATGCCCCTTATTGCTCCTCCTAAAGATCTAGGCTTTTATGTTTTTATGTTTTATGGTGATCTGTTTTTTTAATAAAAATACTTTTTTTTCTTTTAATCTTGATCTGATGGAAAATGGCATTATTCAACAAAAAACAAGGATCCTTTGTTTTTCAGAGGTAATCCTCAGACACTCAAAACAAGGGAAAATGTCTTTTACTAAATTAAAGATTTTTTATTTAAGTGTTTATTTAGTGTTCTGAAAAAAATAGTACTAGCAGTATCTTATTTTGTTGTTAAAACTTAATTTATTCTTATTTTTTCCACAATAATTTCAGAATCTTCAAAATCAATTAAAGCAAAGCAATAGCAGTAAAGCTGTACAGCTTTTTCCAAAGTTCTTCATTGATTATGGGTACTTTAAGAAAAAATCCACGAGTAACATTTACATCAATTAAATTTTGACCGGTTTTTAAATTTGTGGGTTGACTACTTAACAGTTAATTTGTCTTTTGATATAGCTTACTTTCAGAAGGCAAGGAAAACGGACTAATTTTTAGTCAGTAAATAAGATAGCTGACTGAGATAAATAAGTTCCGTCCCCCTGTAGCTAAGGTAGCTAATGATAGTAACATCAAGGCATAATCTGCCTTCCCTCAAATTATTGTTGAATTTTGAGAATATTAGGACCAATACAAGAGTGTCTACCATGGGAGGTGTATTTTTCGACATATGCAAAGACATCATAGTACTGTACAATTACTATTTAATTATATAATTTAATTTAAAAAAATAATTTGCAAGGGACCTCCAGAGGTCATCTACTCTAATCCCTGTCTTTAAGCAGGTCCGTTCAGATGATTTTGCTCAGGCTTTGACTTTGTCCAAGGTCTGAGATTTCACAGTCTCTCTGTGCAACTCACTCCAGTGTTTGAACAACCCTATGGTAAAAATGTTGTTTTCATATCTAATCATAATTTCTCATGTTGCTGCTTGTGTCCATTGCCTTTTGTCACGTGACTGTGTACCTCTGAGAACAGCCTAGCTTTGTCTTCACTACAGTTTCCCCTTCAGTAACTGAAGACAAAAAGACCTCCCTTAGCCTTAAAACTGAATAAGATCACTTCTCTCAGCCTTAGCCTTCCCTTTGCCAATGTACTTCCAGAAGTCCTCACTTCGCATCTCTTGCAAATGCAACCTCCTGCTCAACTTTTGCTTTCCAATCTCCAACCTCGCCTACATTAACAATGTCTCTGTGGTCCTCCCAGGTGTCTTGTCTTTGCCTCCAACCCCCTTACACTTCCTTCCTGTATTGAAGCTCAGTCTGGGACTTCCTGTTCATCTGTGCTGGCCTTCTACCTCAGCTGATCAACTTTCTGCATGTCAACATGAACCATTCAGTGCTTTGAGGACATTGTCTGTGAAGATCAGCCAGCTCTTAGGGCTCTTTTGCTCTTCAGGCCAATCTCTCATGAGATTTAAACAAGCAGATCCCTAAACAAGCCAAAATCTGCTCTCCAGAAGTTCCTGCCTGGCTGTAATTCTAATTTTTTTAATACTCATTTTTATCAAGAGCTCAAACTACCTTGTCTCATAGTTGCTATAGTCAAGGCAAACACATCACTAATCAGTTCTTCCTTATTCATGAGCAACAGGTCCAGTACCTCCTCTCCTATAGATAGTATGCATCAAGAAGCTATCCTCAATACTCTCCAGAGGTCCCCCAGAGTGTTCACACCTGTCACACTGCCCTTCCAGCACATATTGGGGTGGTTGGTTTACTCTATTTGAATTATGTCTCATGAGCATGAAGTTTTCTCCAGCTGTTTAAAATTACTTCATCTAATTCCTCACCTTTAACAGGCGGTGTGCAGCAAACACTTACCATGTTGTCACCATTCTTGGTCTCTTCTCTGATCCTTGAGCTCTCAAATGACTTGTGACCCCTTCCAAGGCAAAGTTCTGTCCATAAGACAGGAAAAAAGGAACAAACAAAAAAGTCTTTTTATTGAGAAGTACCTAGGAAATTCTTACAGAAATAGCTACTACTGAAGTATGTCTACAGAGTACAAAAATATAACTCTTACTCAATGAGATAATTCAAATTAACCATTCAAATTAGAGTCTATAGGGGACATCATTTAGACTTGTGCTTCTGTATTAGGTATACAAGGTAAGGTTTTGATAGCAAGGGGGCTTTTGTGAGAAGACACCAGAACCTGCCGCCATATTGGACAGAGCCAGTTTCAGTCAGCTTCAAAATGGACCCATTGATATCCAAAGATGAGCTAATGAGCGAAGCTGGTGACACCTCTGTGATAACATATTTAAGAAAGGGAAAAAAAAAAGCTGTGCAGCAGTAGAAAAAAATGTGAGAGAAACAACCTGGCAGACAATTTGTTCAGAGGAGGGAGAAGAGGTGCTCCAGACTCCAGAGCAGAGATTGCCCTGCAGCCCATGGAAAAGAACATGGTGACACAAGTTGTTCTCCTGCAGCCCATGGGGGACCACACTGGAGCAGATATGCACCCTATAGCCCATAGAAGACCAGGTGGATGTGCCCTGAAGGCAGTTGCAGCTGATGGAGAGTCCACGCAAGAGCAGGTTTTCTGGCAAGAGCTGCGGCCCACAGGGGACTCACACTGGAGCAGTCTGCTACTGAACGACTTCACCCCATGGAAAGGATCCATGCTGGAGCAGTTCTTGAAGAGTTTCAGCCTGTGGCACGGACTGATATTGGAGTAGTTAATGAAGGACAGTCTCCCGTGGGAGGGATCCCATGCTGGAGCAGGAGGAGAGCATGAATAGGAAGGAGCAGCAAAGAAGAATTACAGACTGACTGCAAACTCCATTCCCCATCCCTCTGCACTGCTTGGGGGTAGGAGAGAGAAGAGTCAAGAGTAAAGTTGAGTCTGGGAAGAAGAGAGGGGTGGGAAGAAGCTGGTTTTAGTTTTGGGCTTTTTTTTTGCTATCCTGCTCTCTTATTAACTGCCAATAAATTAAATCAATTTCCCTGAGATCAATCTGCTTTGGATGTGACAGCAACTCGTGAGTGATGTCTCTGTCTTTATCTCAATCCATGAGCTTTTAATCTCATTTTCTCCCCCTGTTCTACTGAGGAAAAAGAGTGACGAAACGGCTTGGTGGGCACTTGGCAGCCACCCAAATTCAACCCACCAGAGCTGCTAATTCACCATAGAAAAGACTATTTGATTTTTTTTACACAATTTTTTTAATCTTAATTAATTAAATTCAGATTCTATTTGTGAATCTTAATGAGAACAGTTAATATGCAGTAATTTCTGTAATGTCTACCATATACATTCTTAACAAGCATTGAACTGATCCTACAAACATTACTTTAATGTAGGTTTTGAGAAGAGAGTATTTTTCTTCCGTTTTTATTCAGTGTGAGCTTTTGAACTACAACTGGTCTTGTTTAGTGTTATCAGTCATGTCACCCTGTTTCATGACCTGTGAACAGTTCAATAGCTTATGTCATGTTATGAAAACACCTTGGCTTGAAAGGTTTGGAAAGGAAGGGTTTTATCCACCTATATCACCCGAAAATCAAGAGGTAAAGTGACAGTTTACAAACTAAAAAATAATAGCTTTGAAATGTCTTTTTATAGAATCTATTCCCTATAGCAGTGAGATGTTCTTTCACTCTCAACTTCTTTGTGTTTTATTACATCTGTCACCTGAGAAAAGCACATTCATTCTCTCCTAAAGAAAGACGGCTATAGGTACTTACTTGAAAACTGATGTACCACTACTTCCCTGACCAATAATATCTTTAGACTGCTTTTCCTTTTTTTTTTCTTAATTAGGTGAAGCATCATGAAAAGAAATTGTTTTTCTTACTAGACTGAAGCATTTTTTACTGTGTTCCTTTGAATCATAGGATAAATCCACTCAGCTAGGGAGGACTTCTTTTCTAGCAGTACCATCAGTCTGCTTGGCAAGTTCCTGTGACAGCTTATGCTAGCAGCTCTGGAGCTACTTTTGGTCAGTCATTTGCTTATGCAGTTGATAGCACTTTTGTCTTCTCTAGCCTCAAGGAAACACTTTAAAAAAAAAAAAAACCAAAACAAATAAAACACAGAAACCAACCCTCAATTTTTTTATTAATAATTCATTCTTGTTTCCTAGAAGGCACATTCATCCTATGTGGCAGTTACATTGGTTGAACAGGTGATTTTAAAATAGCTCTAAGAAATCAAAATATTTCTCTGGTTACCAGCAGATGTTTCACTTTCCATAACTCAGATTACAGAAAAGTATTAATTGATTAAGTGAGAGCTAAATGGATTAGTCTTGAGCTCAGTGTACTGAATTATGGAATGACTTAACTATGTATGCAGAATAATCTACTGCGTAAAACACACTACATAGATCTCTCTCATTGACAACAGAACATTTTCGCCTTAGATTTTCCTGTTAAGTTTATGGTTTCCTGTAATGTGCGATTTTATTTATGTATTTGTACAACATATTTACCATAGATTTTAAGTTATCTGTGAAAACATATACATAATACTAAGTGAGGAAGGCTCCAGAGTTGTAAGAATTCAAACCAACTCAAAACATTTTACTGACCTAATTTGTGTCACACAAGACTACCTGTATTAGATGGCTTCTACATATATATATGTTCTCTGATGGAGAAGCTAATCCTGGAAAACCATTTCCAGCACATGAACCACAAGAATATGTGGAGAGGGTTAGAGAGGGGTTGGAGAGGGACCAGAGGAGAGCCACAAAGATGATAAGAGGGCTGGAGCATGTCTGCTGTGAGGACAGGCTGAGAGAGTTGGGGCTGTTCAGCCTGGAGAAGAGAATACTGCGGGGGGACCTTATAGTGGCCTTCCAGTACCTAAAGGGGGCCTATAAGAAAAATGAGGAGCAACTCTTCATCAGGGCGTGTTGTGATAGGACGAGGTGTAATAGTTTTAAAATAGAGGGAGGTAGATTCAGATTAGGTATTAGGAAAAAGTTTTTACAGTGAGAGTGGTGGAACACTGGAACAGGTTGCCCAGAGAGGTGGTTGATGCCTCATCTCTGGAAACATGTTGGACAGGGCTCTGATCAGTCTGATCTAGTTGAAGATATCCCGGTTTCTTGCAGGGGGGTTGGACTAGATGACCTTTAAAAGTTCTTTCCAACTCTAACTATTCTATGATTCTATGATTCTAATATAATCAGGAGTAGTCCTTATGGAATCACCAAAGGGAAGTCATGCTTGACCAACTCGATAAACTTCTACAGTGAAATGACTGGCCTGGTAGATCACAGAATCATAGAATCATGAACCATGTCCAACCTGGCCTTAAACGTTTCCAGGGATGGGGCTGTGGATATTTTCCAGGGGAAAGCAGTGAATATTTTCTACCTGGACTTCAGTAAGGCCTATGATACTGTCTCTGAAAAGATCCTTACAGACAAGCTTTTGATGTACGGGCTGGATGAGCAGACAGTGAGATGGATTGAAAACTGGGCCCAGAGCGTGTCAATCAGTGGCACAAAGTCTAGTTGGAGACCAGTGACTACCAGTATACCCTAGCAATCAGTATTGACTCTAGTCCTATTTAATATCTTTATTAATGACCTTGATGCTGGGGCAGGGTGTGCCTACAGCAAATTTGCTGATGGCACAAAACTGGGAGTAGTGGCTGATAGGCCAGAAAGCCGTGCTGCCATCCAGAGGGATATTAACAGGCTGGAGAAATGGGCTAACAGGAACTTCAGGAATTTCAACAAGGAGAATTACAAAGTCCTGCAAATGGGGAGCAACATCTCATGTACCAATATATGCTGAGTGTCGCTTAGCTGGAAAGCATCTTTGCAGATAAGGCCCTGGAGGTCCTGGTGGACACCAAGTTGAATACGAGCCAGCAATGTGTCTTTACTGCAAAGAAAGCTAGTGGTTTGCAGATCTGCATTAGGTAAAGTACTGCCACGGGGTTGAGGGAGGTGATCTTTCCCCTTTCCTCAGCACTGGTGAGGCCACATCTGGAGTACTGTGTCCAGTTCTGGGCTCTGTTGTACCACAGAGACATGGACATACAGGACAGAGTCCAATGAGTGGAGAATAAGATAACTAAGGGACTTGAGCATCTCTCATATGATGAAAGGCTGAGAGAGCTGGAACTGTTCAGCCTGGAGAAGAGAAGGCTCAAGGGAGAGCTTGTCAATATAAATAAATATCTGAAGGTGCAGTGTCATGGTTTAACTCCAGTAGGTAGCTAATAGCCACACAACCACACAGGTGGTTGTTTTGGTTTGAGTTTTTTGTTAGTTTATTCTGGAGGTCCTACATAACACTATAGAGTCACAATCTATGCTAGGCTTCATAGCTACCAGAGTAAGATTGGATGTATTTATTCTGGATTGGAGTTGTTACTCCTGATCAGATTAAGATAAGCATCTCCATTATATTTACTGCTTTTGGGGAGGGAGAAGCTGTATTATGAAAAAAAAGTAAGAAGGTCTGGTATATCCTTCTCTTTTATTTTAGAGAAAGGATCTAGAGAAACTTGTCCCATCAAGTTTCTCCCCATTATTTGAATTTATTGATCAGGACTCAGTCTTCATCATTATATATGAGTACTTAATATTATACCTAAGCACGTCAGACACATGACTTTCAGTAATTTATAACATTTCTGTTCTGTGTTTTACTGGAGTTTTCCTGCTTTAGAAGATGACCCTGTCATGTAAAATTGCTATCACTTAAACACTATTATCAGTAACTGTCACAAAACATTAGTCCGGAAATATCAACACTGATATTTAAACAATTTCATTTAGACACAGATTGTGAATATCATTTTTCCAGATTCTCAGAAAAAGTTACAGAATTTAACTATATAATGCACATTCTTAAAAATTCTGCACATTTCTTGTAAATGTCCCAGATTTGGACCAACACCATCTAGTTGCCTATTACTTTCCGTTTATTAGTATTCTCTGAAACCATAGTGTGAGGATATTGTTATGCTCAAACTATTATGATGGACAAGCATAGAAGTATACTATATACAAGTGAAGCCAAGAATGTATTACTAGTCTAATCAAAAGTTTTAATAGCACAACCAAAACACAAAAAAGTTTATTATTACATCAAGTAATAATACTTTCACATTCTAAGTACACTCATACTAACACTCACAGAACAAATACTTCTATTAATATGCATCTCCATAACAACGTTACGTTTCAAAGTTGTTATAAAAAAAAAATCTGCCTTATTGTCCACTGCCCTTTTCCTCTGGTGCTATGTTCACCGCTCCACTGCTCCTTCAGGTCCTAAGGGTGAGTGAGGCCTTCTGCCTTGGAGATGTAGAAGGGGATTACAATGAGTTGTCACCAGCCTGAAGCCTTCACAGAGATAAGTACAATATTTAATGGTGGATATTCCTCCTTCTCTCTGGCAGGAATAGCATAATGTTTGTGCTTCCTCCCCATCAACCTAGGGTCCACTTGGGGTCCTGTTTTTTTTCTGTCATACTTTTTTGACATACACTCTGTGCACTGGTCCACATAACTCATTTTAGTGTTGACTTTCTTAGGTATCTTATGTTGAAAATGAATTAGATACTGCCTATTTATATTTTGTGTTAGCCCTAAAATGCTGAGGTTTTTTATAAATCTTCATTTGTATCCATAATTTGCCATTGGTGAATTACTGACAGCCTTGGCACCTCTGGTATCCTTTAATGACTGCCCTCTTATATGCTGCACTAGCTTTCTAGGGCCAAAGTTCATTCTACATATAGTAACTACTTGTTACTCTTATATTTATGGAAATTATTTATAGTAGGCGTTACAAGACAAAATAATACCAATTTAAGAGCAAAACCTAATTATATAAAAAACATATGGTCTTTAGACAGCTGTAAAAGCTCAACAAGAAAAAATAAGCTCAGGCCAAGAAGTCCAGACAAGCTGTGAGATCCTGCACTATCAGATCAAAACATAGCTTGCGGCCTTTACTGGTAGTAACAAAAATTTTACTCACCATGCTACATTATCTTACCTTTCTTTTCTAGAAAAGAGTACTTATTTTCTCAAAAGCATCCATGGATGCTGTAGAAAAATGTGTACTTCTCTTATTTCACCGTGTGTACTTCTCTTACTGTATTTCTATCTCGCCATCCAGAGGGACCTTGACTGGGTGGAGAGGTGGGCCCGTGCCAACCTCATGAAGTTCAACAAAGCCAACTGCAAGGTCCTACACATGGGTCAGGGCAATCCCAAGCACAAATACAGGCTGAGCAGAGAATGGATTGAGAGCAGCCCTAAGGAGAAGGACATGGGAGTGCTGGTGGATGAGAAGCTCAACACGAGCCAGCAATGTGCGCTTGCAGCCCAGAAAGCCAATCACATCTTGGGCTGCACCAAAAGAAGCGTGGCCAGCAGGTCGAGGGAGGTGATTCTGCCCCTCTACTCCGCTCTTGTGAGACCCCACCTGGAGTACTGTGTCCAGTTCTGGAGCCCCCAACATAAGAAGGACATGGACCTGCTGGAGCTAGTCCAGAGGAGGGCCATGAACATGATCAGAGAGGTGGAGCACCTCTCCTATGCAGACAGGCTGAGAGAGTTGGGGCTGTTCAGTCTGGAGAATAGAAGGCTTCAGGGACACCTTATAGTTCTCTTCCAATACCTTATAAGAAAGGAGGCTTATAAGAAAGACAGGGAGAACCTCCTTAGCAGGGTCTGTTGCAATAGGATGAGGGGTAATGGTTTCAAAATAGCAGGAGGTAGATTCAGATATGATATAAGGAAATAATTTTTTACACTGAGGGTTGTGGAACACTGGAACAGGCTGCCCAGAGAGGTGGTGGATGCCCCATCCCTGGAAACGTTCAAGGTCAGGATGGACGGGGCTCTAATTAATCTGATCTAGTTGAAGATGACCCTGCTCCTTGCAGGGAGGTTGGACTAGATGACCTTTAAAGGCCATCGTCCAACCCTAACTATTCTGTGATTCTATGATACTATTTCTAAAAATAAACACCTCAGAAAAAAAATCAAGAAACATTTATATTTTGCTTTGAACAATTTCTTTTAAGAGAGAGTCTGAGATCTGATGTATAACTGTGCTTTTCTATTCCTAATATCCTGAGAAATTATTCAAACAGCTGATGTTCCTGGATAAGAATATGTTACACTTATGTAAACTATGTTGTGAAGAAGAACAGGAGAAAATACTTTTTTTATTTCAAAAAGTCACAAGGAATTCTGTCTGCTAAAAATTCAATGGTTAGATGATTGTGAAAAACTGAATTAGATTTGCCTCCATTGTTTGAATGGATGGTTTACGGAAGCAGAATGATAATTTCAAACATACTTCTCTGCTATCTAAGAGATGACAAAAATCACAATAGTAAAACTATATCATTTCCTGTACAAAAAAAATATTTAATGGGTACCATAACAGTAAGCTGTCACTGTCAATGCAGGGATGGCTATATTTCATTATAACTAGCATCATTACAAATACTAGTATTGGTCATAAAATTATCATACTTTTAAAAACTTCCAGCTATAATATTTGACACTATCATCATCTGATGTATTAATTCTAAAGGTTAGTTTTCAAACTACTCAAAAGCTGTATTTTCTTTTACAGTGTATTAAAGTAAAGCACAGGCCACTTCTTTTTTATATATACATATATCTTTAGTGGTTTAGTTTACTGTCATTTGTATTTGTCCTTTCCTTCTAAAGCTAAAAAATTTGAATTTATAAATTTCTCTTGTTGCAGTATGTCTTACAGTATGTCTTAGAAAATCCATACTCTCTCTCTGCAAAATCACAAGCATCTTTGCTGGTTATCGTGTTTATTTCAGTGTGTAATTAGAAGAGATGATAGGCATCCATTTTCAGAATGTAAGGCCTATCTTCAAATTATCCACAGTATAAGACTACCAAAACTTGATTTTCCTCAAGAGGCATTAATGACATTTCAAAATACACATATTACTAGGTATCTGCATATCCCTTATTTAGAAATGCAGTGTTAATGTATGAAAACCAAAAGCCAAACTTAAGCAGTATCAGAGAAGTAAATACACTCAGGACTTAAAATATTACCTGATTCCAGACTACTATCTTAAGAGCTAAGAAAAATAAATTAAAGTATGGAGAGAAATGTAAAATAAAGATTTCTAAAACAATTCTTCAAAAATAATTACAAAACGGTATTTTTTGCTTTAAGTTAATAAAGAAATCTAATTACTTCAAGCACCAAGCAATAGATTTGAATCTGAGCCGTATTAAAAAATCTGTGACATGAACATTAATATTGAATTTCACCAATCATACACTTCTGATTCAAAATTTTTATAACAATATTAAAATGTTATAGATGAATTTCACACTTGTTAGTATTAATCTTTTTGATATCTATATTGATAAGAAAGGAAGGAGGAGAACATAAAGTTAGATTGTCTACTTTCAGAGGGAAAGCAAACCTGCATCTCTACTTTGAAGAATAAGTCATTTGTGCCAGAGCTTCTCCTTAGTACTTAGTCAGCCAAAGTTCCTAAAAATATAGTTTATCAAAATTAATGGTTAAATTCATGCTGTAGAAGAAAGACGACATTAGGCTTTCTCCTAATGGCTGTAAAATTACATGAATGTCTGGAAAAGATTATTTCAATCACTGGCAGAGGCAAAAATATGACACTCATATTTCTATTAATTTACAATACTGATAATTAAAATATATTTTATAATTAAAAAAATTTTCAGGCATTTTTGACATACTCATCTGCATTCCAACTACTCATTCAACTTTTCTGGACCTACCAGAATTTCCCAAGCCTCTGAGACAACATGCAACACATGCAGTGTGCAACAACTGCCTGGCTAAGGTTTATTTTCTAGGTTTTACTGACATGTACACAGTATGACCTGTAAGGCTGACTAAAGGGTTTGTCACTTTTGACTGATGTAGCCATCCCGTGCTTATGCTGATGAAACCTTTACTCAGCTTTTCGCAGTTGTGTGTTTTCTCTTACCGTGTATAAACCAAATGTATCTGTTTGACAGGCTGTCAGTTCGTTTAAGGTAAGACAATCTTTTTCTGCTTCAGCTTTCCATGAAAAGATAGTAAAAGCAGTCTAGGTAAGAGAATTGTTCCTTAATAATTACTTGTTCCTTAATAATTACAGTTACCAAGACTGAATGGTGCACAGTTAAAAGATTTATTTAGTGCTGAAACTTGTCATTGTTCAACATACGCTATTCCTAAGCAGCTTCATGTCTCAGTAAGAAAAAATAAATTAAGTTTATAGCTTAAAAGTTATGCTGAATACCTAAAGGCATGATATACATACTAATGGATTACTTACATACATGTCTATGAAAGTGTCAGATATTCTTGTAACAATAATATTACCAGTAAACTAAAGCTGCTTGTCAGGGACTGTCAGATATGAATAAACTTGACAGGCCAATAGAGAATGTCAGCTCTGCAAATTTGTAATGTGAACAATCTAGAAATCTATTTTGCCTTTTTTTTTTCTGGCGTCCATGAAAGCTACATAATCTCACAAAAGGTTTTCTTTTGAAAATTCATAATGCTTTTTCTGAGAGAAAGAAGGATTTAAGAACCTATATATTCTAATCTTTGCATATCTTTAACCCTTATACAACTTATATTTCTTTCTGAGAATTACTTTCAAAGTAAGAATAGACATACTTCAACCAGTATGAATAAAATTGATGCAATTTTAGTAAACTTAATAGCTGTTTCAGATTTTGTAATGCTAATGAGTCTATTTTAAAACATTTAATTACCAAGAATTCAAAAATCTCCATGGATAAAAAACAATTCTGATGTATGAACCATGCTTTAAAAATAATGGAAGTTACAAAATTAGAAAGCTATCTCAGTGAAATAATCTTTCAGGCAGAAAGCTTTTACTTTAGAGGAGTTAAAAACTCCACTAAGAAAATTGTTACTTATTCTTCTAAAAGTCAATATCAGTTATAAATCTGTTTCACAAATCAGTAATTTCATTCTCCGGAGTTGGATCCTGTCATTGGACATGACCTATATGGAAGCAAACAAAACATTTCCTACCATTTTTTTTTTTCCTTCATCTTTGCCATAAGAAGAAAATAACTACCTTTCCAGTAACAAAATCTCTTCCAAGTTGTATATAAAGTGCTATGTCACTATGAAGGAAAATAGAGATTGATGAGAAAACAAAGAAAAACAGAATGCAAATTACTTCTAGTGCTACACATTTCCTTCACACCAGAAAGGAACAATTTATAGTTCTTCCAGTGCTCACCTGAGTAAGAAGGATTTAATTAAAGTTAGATTAAAGCAAGTTTGGACCAATCCTAGTGCGATGTCAAAGGAAACTGAAAATATTTTATAGAGTGATTGAGTTCAAAATGAATTGAAACTGTGAATGTTATCTGATGGTTAAACACAGAGAATTCCCTAAATACAGACCACTTTTGTGTTTTGTTTAGAAATAGACTGATAGTAGAGTTTAAAAAAAATAGTAGTCATATAATTCAAAGAGAAAGGACTGAAGATAACTGATTTGAACTTCAGCAATCCCTGATCATTATTTTGTTTAAATGTGAGTTTGTATTTAAATGTCTTTTATATCAAAGAGGAAAATTATATATTACCATTACTTATGGTCTCCTAGCTTTCCAAAAAGACTATCATATGCATATCAGTTCTGAGCACCCTGAGGTATTCTGCAACACTGTATAAAATGACTTATTCCATGTATATTTTTGAGGATCTGAGAAATGAGATGTCAACATTTGAATTTAATATTAGAATATAACTTTCACTCTTCCTTAAAGGTAATATCTTCCATAACTTGCTAGAGTCCTATAATTAGTCTTCGGAAAACTGTCTGAGAGTTGCTGAGTTCCTTTCTATCTTAGCAACTATACATTACAATCAAGGACTTCTTCCCTATACTATGAAGTAAAAGGAGATATTAGGCACCTATATTATATACGTTGGGCTAGTAGAGCATAAAATCCCCCAAAGTACCTCAGGGCCATGGTATATACTGACTACATCAATGTACAGAACTTTGAATGGATCACAGCAAAGGTAGATGAAACCTCATATTTCATATCTTAATTCTCTTTCACAGCATTTCAAATCTAAGAGAAACTGCATCATTACTGCAGCAGAATACAACAAATACTGATATAAAAAGTAGCATGCTTAGATGACCAGTTTCCATTCAAATTGTTCCACATGAATTCCCTCACTGTCTCTTTTTGCTAGTAACTATCCTGCCCAAACTTCTTCTCAGGCATCCTCAAGTTTCATTTTTCCTAGCACTACTTTGATATTGGAAAGTTGGAGATTTTTGTAGCTGTAACAACATACATTCTCAACTGTCTGAACAAACAACTTTTTTTCAAACCATCTGACGGTGTGATTGGAAACATTTGACTTTTTTTTCAGTGCATGTCAAACCATCCATTTTACCAATCTACAATGTTCTCACTCATGAGAGCACTGAATTATGAAGCAAACAAGGGCACTGAGCTATCTGGCCAAATAGTGAGAAAATATCACAGCAGAATTATCCTGGGAAGAATTGTCTGGATGTTCAATATAATTGGAGAAAGAAAAAAATCCAGGTAAACACGAGAAAGGCTGTGTTACAACTAATTAAAATGTATTTTGAAATTTTCATCACTGGTGTATTGGGAGGGGGAAGGATGAAAGAAATCAGCCTTTTTTACTTCAGTGAATGATTGCAATCTATCGTATTTCCCCAGAGTACCATATGAAGGTGAAATATCCATAGCTTAGCAAACTGAAATGAGATAAGCCTTGTGTTTTGTCTGTCCGGGGGCTAAGAGTCAAAATAACTATGTCAATATAAAGGAAGAAAAAAAAGACAAATCCCACCTCCTTCCCTCCAGTAATTATTGGTGAAAGCAAAGCCTGAAAAATCCATTTGTTGACTTCAGAAAACTGACAGAATGGCATGACCAAAATATCTACAGGAATATCTGGAGCTCTAAGACAAGAACACTACACTACTTCAACACAACAAGAGCCTCACCTCTGTGCCTGGCAAGGTCATGGAGCAGATTCTCCTGGAAACCATGCTAAGGCACATGGAGAACAAGGAGGTGGTTGGTGGCAGCCAACACGGCTTCACCAAGGGCAGATCGTGCCTGACCAACTTGGTGG
>JAAGAY010147857.1:0-59115 GCA_011801015.1 Ardeotis arabs
GTGGTGGATGCCCCATCCCTGGAAACGTTCAAGGCCAGGCTGGATGGGGCTCTGAGCAACCTGATCTGGTTGGAGATGTCCCTGCTCCTTGCAGGGGGGTTGGACTGGATGGGCTTTGAAGGTCCCTTCCAACCCAAACCATTCTATGATTCTATGATGTAGCTGGTGTTAAACTTGAACTTTGGTGTTCATTTCAGTAAAATCTGAATGAGTAGCAGCAGAAAGGTTTGTGGTGCGTACACATGAGTTCTCCCTGTAACAGAGGAGGTGTGCAAGCTCCAGACTACTTCATGTGGGACATTGCTGCAGGTTGTTTTCACTGTGGTTTGTACAGGACTATTTGTCAAAACACCAAATAGTAATGTTATAGAATACACCGCATGTGTTTGTATTGCAGTTGTAGTACAAAGGTGTGCAACTTCTAATATATCCCATTTTCCTATGGCTGATGTTGTAATGTGTCTCTGTTTTGTGAAAAATTTAACTCTTTTACCCCCGTATCCTGTCAGCATGAACGATAATGTCATCTTGAAAGCTGTTCAGGATTTAAAAAAAAAAAAATATTTTTTTGTGAAACGTGCATAAATCATGTTTAATGTACTGAATTAATAGTGTCTACTTTTAGAGTAATGCTTAGTTTTAATGTCTGTCTTTTCGTTGTAGCTTATTAGAAAACTTTACCAGCTTATTAAAACCTTGTCTATATTTTAATATATTTAAATTCTTGCACATCTTTTCTGGTTTTACAGAACAAATTGAAATTAAACCGTGATTTCTTCTTTCTGTACATCATTGCTTATAGTTCTTTTCTCACTCTCTAATCCCAGTGGGATTTTTTTTTTTTTTTCCCTGTCCCCTTCAGTGGCATATGCGATAGGCACTAAATGAATGAACGTGTTGTATTTTGGTAGTAGATAATAATTAAGAAGGTTCCTCAGAATATTTCTGGAGTTGAATTTCAAGAGATTTTCTTAATTTTAGCATGCAATTTCCTATTTTTTGATGAGCTATACAGCCCCATTCTACTTACAACACTTAAAAGAATGTGGTCTGCTAAGAACAGATGGTGTCATTTAAGTTTTATACCGATTCTACTTAAACTTTTAAATGAAGTCCTTATGCTTTTAAATGTTTAGTTAAGACTTACTGATTGTTAGCAAATTGAGAAAAGTTGGTCACAACTGATTACCTGTTTAGAGATTGAAAGAGGTAATTTTCTCAGTTTTTAAAACTTTGTTGTCGTTAACATCGTTAGTGGATTCCTGTTGTCTTCCAAAGGAAACAGTGAAGTTGGTTCCTAAGCTGGGAATCGTAGGTAGGCTTAGGCTTTTCCAAAAGGCAGGAAGTGGTAAAACACGCATGTGGTTTGCTTTAGTCAGGAAATTAACTCGGATTCTCCACCAGTGAAGCTGATACAAATGAGAAATCACTGATGTATGTGTTCTACTGTGGCACTGTCAAAACAGATTGTCACTCTCTTTGTGCAGCTACAGGAGCTGTTGTTTGTATAAACTGCCTTTCACATATTTCCTGGTAAAGAATATTGTCCATCACTTACACTCCCTCTTTGCTTGACAGTTGCAATAGTTAGTTTAACTTTCATTTAGATATCTCTGGAAATTGTTTTTAAAAACAACCTCAGAAAACAAACAAAAAACCCTTGTAAGTCTTCAATATGGAATTCTAGGTGAAAAACTGTCTGCAAAGAGGTGTATGAATAATCACAGTATAGTACTCCGTAGTATCTACATATTCCCAAATGCAATGCAGGGTACACCCAATTGCTTTCTCTGGGAGGTTACTTGGGAGCAAATCTTGTGATGAGAGGAAAAAGAGGATGCTTGCCAACAATCCTTCCCGCTCTTCTAATACAGTATAGTAAGAAAGCTTTGTTGTTGTTTCTTTTCTACCTCAAAATTTAGGCATTGTGTTAAGACATTGCAATTTCTGTTTTCCGTGCCAGGCTCAGCAGAAGCAGAACTTTTTGTGTGTTTGCTACTGTGCTTCAGTGGAAAATCAGCCAGTACAGGGGACTGGACCCAGCCCAGCTGTCTGTGCAGTGGGAGGGGTTATGGAGCGCTCTCATGATCGTTTCTGCTGTCACTAGTCTCTGACAGGGGAAAAAGGACAGTATATCTAGCTGCTGCAAGCTGTTGTCAAGAGGATCAGGTGCTCGGTCCCTCCCATCATGATGAATTTGTATTTCAACTTCTTTCCTAACTCAAGGAACTGCAGAGGAATTTAGGGGTAGCCTAAAAATTGTCTTGGTCCATGAAACGTACCTGTCAGCACAGTTCTGCGTGTCCCCAAGTGTAAAGCTGCTGCCTAAAGGCTTTGGGGCTGCAAAATATGTCTGTGTTATTTTCTGACAATACCACTTGAGCACCAGCAAGGAATGCTGCTGTCTGGGCTTTTCTTTGCTGTTCATTATAGTTTTGCTAATTTCAGATTTGGATGGTAAATGCATTAGCAGTGCCCCTCTCTTTACACTCTGTTACTAAATATGAACCTGCATGTTTTGATGTGTTATCTGAGAGGCTTGCAAATTTATGTGCTACTAGATGTTACCAGAGACTTCATAACTTTGGGGAATTTGCACCTATAGTTGTAAGTGGAGAGCTGATTTCAGCAAGGGGCAGAAAAATTATTTTGCATGACAGAATATGGACCATTGCATTGCCATGGGCACTCTGTGGTTTTTCAAATTAAATGGTTTTTGGTTACCTGAGTGTACTTGGGTGCCCACCAGTACGATGTGATTACTTGTGGATTAAGCTTAGTTGAGCCCGTGAGATGGGAATGAAGGCTTTGCTGCTAATGAGGAAGTGGCTCCACTTAAGGAGATGCAGATGTGCCATGAAGTCTCTGTGAAGCAGCATGTTCTGTGTTGTCTGTTTGTTTAAACAGAATACGGGCTCCCCTTGAACTATCCAAATAAACTTAATCAGCTTTGGGAACCTACTGAACTGACACTACCAAAGGAGCTGAAATATTGATTCAATCACCAATAAGAAAAACTTAATAATGAAATGTAGCCTTCTATTAATGTGTGAATTAAAAGCACATGCTAAAGATGAATGAATGCATGGATTAATATTGTTTTTTGTTGTCAGAATTTATGTTGATGGTAAATGGAGGAAATGTACCCTTACAGAAGTATTTTGTAGTGGTTGTTAACACCTTATATTCTTTCTGGTGCTTTTCTGTTTCATGTACTGTAGTATAAATGTGTAAGCTGTTAACAGCAGGATGAACATTCAGCAAGTTGAACAACCACCTGCTCCTGTAACTGAACCATTATTTAAATTCCCCCTGCATTTCACAGGTTTAAACACTGACAGGAGTTCAAATTTACAATGCAAGACATCACACACAACTTTTGAGGCAGTATCCTACTAGTTCTTACGTGCCGCGTGTATCCAGTTTGGCTACAAGTGGATTTTACGGTAAAACAAGAAGTCCAAGGCAGTGTGTAATAGGGTTGAGCATCGAATGGAGCCTAGATTTCTAAATTCTCCTTAAGTTATCAATACTGAAGTACTTAAATAGTGCCAGAGATTCCACCCCGTGCTTGCCCCAGGAAGGTGTTTGTAGGAGCAAGGAAACTATTTGAAGAAGTTCAAGTAGTGGCTGAGCTCTTCCGATTTTCATTGTCTCCCAATCTTTGCAGTTGATACTGGTGATCTTTCCGACATAAAGTGCTTGTGAGTCTTAAGCATATATATTGTGAATATAAGCAGTTGTACCTTTAAGGAATAATAAATATATGAAGTACTTGAATAAAAATGAATTGTAGGCTGATTAAAAGGCAACCGAAAAACCCACACCCCCTGCCAAAACAACCCCAATGCTCAACTGATTTTAAGTATTTCAGTTTGACGTCGAAGTTATTTAAAGCTTCGAAGCACTAGTGTTAACAAACTGCTTTGTCAGTAGGCTCTGGGTCGCACCAGTGGTTTAGTGTTGGTTACGGCGTATACCTGCCTTTGCAGCGCGTCCCACTTGCAGGAGTTTAGGTGTTTGGGACTTATATTAATTCTACTGTTGAGCATTATCTCTATTTAGTAGGCCCAGATTTGGCAGTCATTTGGAAAAGGGTATATATTCCACGCGTTAAGAGCCACAGTCTGACTCAAAGAAATAACATAGCTTTTGGGAAGGTTTTAATGGCACTTATTTTTGTCTAGTTTAGACGGTTTTCTCTGTTATGGTTTCAAAGTGTTGTAGGTTGTTTTGTGTCCAGCTCAGCCTGCTGTGTCTTGCTCTTTAACTAACTCATTGTTAAACTGGCGGGAGCAGAGCACAAAAGTGGAAGTAGGCAGTGAGTAAAATCTGATATTTAGTTGCACTTTGCCGTGGATAATCAGGTAGAGACATGAATGGTTCATGTTGTGGTTGAGCTGTAGCTAATAAAATAATGATGTGCATGCAAGAATTCTGTGACTAGGTAAGCCACGCTGAAAACTGTTTTGTTTTTATAACCTTCTTTCAGGCCTTTCCATCTAGGTAAGGAGAAGGCATTTGGTTTTGCCTGGGTGATGAGTGTATCAGTAATGTGATAGTGTAATTTTTCTCTTTTAGTTCCTTCTTTAAGCACAAAGTGTAATCATTGCGGTTTTGTGCAAGCAGTTTCTCCAAGACATTCGTGTTGTGGGTCTAAGGGATCCTAATCCTGGTACTGGAGTTAAACACTTCTCAGCAGTAGTCCTAGCATGCTTTGGATCAGTTTTTGCCATCAGTCCATCTTTCACAGAGAAAATGTGCATGTTAAAGGGACCACAACCCTAATGTATGTTATTTCAGGCTGACTGGACTTGGAGAATATTTAGCGATAACAAAACCAAATGTCATTGTATTAGGGCAAGCATTTGTCTGATTTACTAATCCACAGGAGAAACAACAGTGTCTAAGCTAGGCTTTGTCAGACGAGAAGCATGTAGAAACTGGATTTGCCAGATGCACATGATTCTTTCTGCCTGACAGTCCTCCAGTCTGCTATTCCAGCAGTTGGCTTCTCTCTGTCATACCAGGTATTGACCCCCCCAGCCCTCACAGTATCTGAATCTCTGAATTCGGTGCGAGGTGGGTGCTCCATTCTTTGTGTTGCCCCAGCACCCTAGCAGGAGCCGAAGCCTCGGTGTGCATGAGCCGAAGCCGTGCTGTCTTGCAGGCGTGAAGCAGCCAGCTGATGAGTTCTGGAGGGTGCAGAAAGGTGATCAACTGCTGTTTGATGGTATCATGCAAGGCAGTTTTTCTCAATTTTCCTGTTCTTTACTAAGGATTGTTGAGTTTAGGGTTGGAATTCTAAATGTTGGTGCTTGCATTTGTGGATTCATTTACTAGATAGGCTTGAGCTGCTGCGTGTACTTTTTCTTCAGTCTTTCTCCTACCAGCTCTCAGTGCAGTCCCAATTAGCTGTTTACATGGATTATTGCTGTTCCTTATCACTTCTTCCTGCTGGACTCCCTGTTTGAGGAATGTTTTCAACTTTTACTTTCAGAGGTACCTTACCCTTCCCTGAAGACTGTTTTATCTAACTCATATTACCTACCTGACTGAGGAAATGTCTATATATCTTTTTTCTTTCCCGGCCACTCTCCCTTGCAGTTCTCTTTGTGTAAAACTGGGTTTGTAATCTTGACGGGAGAGAAGAGGGTATAGGGAGAGTGATACTGGTGTGGCGTGGCTGAGCCTGTTGTGTTCTGGACTGTCAGTTAATGTTGTTTCTGTTTATCTTCACTTAATCTGGAGTAAGGCAAAAATAGTTGAGAGAAACTTTGTTATCCCCAAAGAAGAACTAAGGGTGGGATTTAATGAAAAGCAACAGACAAGCCTTTAAATCCTGATCATACTTAACTGTTGATTGATTCACTTTGTTTCTAAAACATATAGCTGACATATGCTGAGATAAAAAGACATTTTTAAAAAAGCAATTTAGGGCGTATGATCTCTGTAATGCTGATGCACTGTCATCTGTAAGAATGCAGACTGTATACGCTTGAATCCCAGGTAATCCTGTACGTTGCAGCTCTTCATACTTGAGCTGATTTCTCATCTATTTCAGAAGAACTACAAAAATAATATTTGAATTTAGTTGTATTGCTTTTATTAAGACAATATTTAGAGACTCCAGTGAAGAATGGAGTACCATATGTATTCAATAAAAATATGGTTTGCTTCTCAAGGAAATAAATTAGGAAAACCTTCCTCAGTTCTCAAGTAAGCCCTTCCATCAACTGCTTCAATGAGAAGGTGCTTGTTCATTTCAGCTTTAGACCTCAATTGTGTGGTCATCAAATGGATGAAAAAGGTAACATCATGATTTTTCAAGTTGCTCAGTTTGAATTAAATGTAATCTTCTGTTACGTGGAACCCCTGAGGAAACGCTGGCTGGTTATAGTGTGCAGCGGCAGCAACGCTTTGGCTAAGTCGTGTTTGACAGTTTGCTCACATGATGCTAGGACCAGCCCTCTTAATGTTATTGCACGAAATATCCCATTCAGGTATGCTCTTGCTAGAAGACTCTGCCCTTATTCGTGTTTACAGCCTTTTGTGTATATGAAATGACTTGCCAATTTTTAATTACATGTTTAAAGTACTTTATATTAGTGACCGCTCATACTGCATGGATTCACTTAGTAAGAAACACTGCTCATCCACTCAGGTGCTTTTCAAGGGTTGATGTTTGGTTTTGTTTTTTGGGTTTTTTTGGTTGGTGGTTTTTTTTTTTTTTTCGGGGTAGGAATTCCTTAGTTAACTGTTCTTGTGTGATTCCTTATGTCAATAGCAGGCTCAGTTCCTCCAGAATGAAACATCAGTGCAATTATAGGCCAGAGGTGCAAATGCCCCTTGCCTTGGGAGAAACAGGCTTCATCCATCAATTAGAGGCATTTAACAGTTCCCAAGGTAATTTAAATGTTTGCAGCCAGTAATGACAGCTAATTCTCACTCTTACAGTCCCAGGGAGCCGTGGTACTGCTTACCCCGTAAGCCTCTTCACATCTCTCCAGGTGGTCAGGACCCAGAACGCTGACCTAGGCAGTCTCAGTACTATGTCAAGATGTATGCAGTTAGAGTTAAGCTGTGCTTTGTTGGAACTAGCTTGTTTTCATTGTGCATGAAACATTCCGACTTCAACTTTCCGTAATAATAAAATACTTTGTATGAATCCTTTCCAGTTAATGGCAACCAACTATAGAAATAGTTGTAAGGTTTAGATATAGAACCCTAGGTACGATACAGCTAATATAAAAATGTATATCCTGTTGAAATAAGACACAAGTTTTTGTTGAAACCATTTGTGATGGTGGAACAAAAATCCTTACTATTTTCTGTAAGTTGACAAATATCCCTTAAGTTCAAATATCCCTTCTAGAAATTAATTACAATAGCTTTTTGATTATTAAAGTATGAAATAATACTAAAGAGTATCCTATACTCAAAACATACCAATGTTATGCTTCATTTTTTGTTTCATTCATGTATCCATTTAATAAAGTATTACAAGTTGAGGACTAAAAACATTCTGTTAGTCTTGATTCGTTTAAAAGAGAAGTTTGTTGCTCCAGAAGCTAGCTGAAATTCAAATTATGTCTCTAATTTGTTATTTCTAAACTTATTAAATTTGACAGTGTATCACATTGAAGTCATTTGTATTGCCGTACTGTGTCAAGACTGCTTCCTTGGTCTCTTCTCTGTTTCTAGTTGAACTGGTATTGTTTGAAACTATCAATGTAAAACCATTGAAAAAAGAATCTTTTTTTTTTTGTTAATTTGATGCTTGAATTGCTATGGGTCTGACTTCACTGGAGATTTGACCCAGAATCGTGCAGATATTCTCAATTTTCTCAGTTTATATTAAGTTGACTTGACTTGTTTTTGCAGTGGCTACCCTTTGGAAGTGAGCAAGCATCAGTCAGCATTCCAGTATTAACCAGGAAATAACACAGGATAGGCAGGAGACCTGCATTTGAGTACATCACTATGTAAATATAAGGTCAGTGGGTTCTGCAGCTTGGAAATGTAAGTGTGGCCACCAGTGAGCACAAGGGCTGACTGATGTTTTCAAGTGAAGGCATTTGATTCTCCTACCAGCATATAGAGTGCTGTGTGCACATCTGCTGTGGGGATTTCCACATGCTTACCAAAGAGTGTACTACTTGGATTTTCATGCTTTCGTGCTGCATTTGATTGTCATGCTTTGCTTTGCCCACCTCTGGGATAAAGAAAGGGTATAGCGTACAGTGTAGTGCTTTGCCTGTGGTCCTAATTAGAGTGAAATGCCTGAAGATTTTAAGTTAGGCAAATACAAGGTAAATTCCTTTCCTCCTGTAGAAAGTGAGAATTTTTTTTTTGTTCTTTTCACCCAAAGGAGTGCTAACAATATCACCCCAACTACTTTAACTTGCCAGATCATTTCTACTAGTTGATGAAAACAGTTATTAAACTGAAAGGATGGAATAAGTAGTGTCAATAGACTGTTCTCAATGAATTTTGTCTGAAAGAGGATTATTTGCTGAAGCCAACGCATCTTCATTTATACTTCATTTTACCAGTGAAAAAAAATCATACCAGCTATGCCAATACTTAACAGTAATCCTGAGAAATGCCCAACTACCTGCTTTGCTGGAAGTTTAAGAGTGCAGTGAGGTGATGAAATCCAGTCAGTGGTGTTCCATGAGGCCCTGTCCGTGCAGTGCTAATGTACAGCCTGTGTAGGCAAGCCTCTTGGTTTGACATCTGAGTCTTCTCTTGGCAAGTGATGCTTCTGTCTGTTGTTGAGGTAATTGATGTGGGAAAATGAATAAAATTAAGCTAGATGTCCAAATACAGTGCTGTAATGTCTGGTTTACGATCAGGTATTACTGCTGTGTGGACAGGCCTTTTTTTGTAAGATGTGTATTAAGTACAACGTTTCTTTTGAAGATCATAAACTTTAAAAAGTGTTCAGTTGGGCATAGTAATTTTAGTGTTTTTGTATACAAAGAAACTGAAAGTTAAGAGACTTCTCGTTAGATCATGTAGTGGGTTGTTCTGACTTGACACCAGGCTGAACACCGTGTCGTGCAGGCCTGGAACCCTTTTCTGAGGGAGACGTGGTGTAACCCGTCATGGGTGGTGGGCACAGGTGGGCTCTGCCACGCTTTGTGTTCGCGTTCTTACTGAAGAGAGAACCGTTTTCAGAAAAACACACCGACACCTTAAATTAAGCAAATAATATGATTTTTAAAAAGCTCAACACCAGATCTGCTGCTTTGCATAAAGTGGTGAGGAAAGATTACTTCCTAAGAAAAGCCTTAAGTACCCTAAATAGTCCAGTATTTGGTTGAAATGTCTTTCATGTGTTCGCTGGGCTTATCTCCTAAAGCTGCTATTCTGATACATAGTTTCAGAGAAACATTGATGTATAACCCCAGTGAACTGGGGAATTACGCTTTAGCATTGTCAAAGTGCAGAGGGACATCAGCAGTCCTTCTTTGTAATTAATTTAAAACAAGGTTTCATTGCAATGTGCACATGGCTTTGAGCCTGTTGGCTTGAAAAACCTACTTTCTCTGCCTTAGCAAACTGTGTTTCTCTCCTTACCTTGACATCCAAGTGAGCTTGTGGTGGACAGAAGGACATCCCCTTTCACAGCGGCAGGACTGACCTGCTGGGTGCTGGGGCTGGGATTTTAGCACTGGCGGGTGGCAGAAACTCAGAAGGCAGAGCTGTGATTTTGAAGGGGAAATCATTGCGCTTTTTTTTTTTTTTGCTTAAGAGCTTTTTTAACAACTTTGGGCTCTGTAAAATCTGTTTATTTGCAGAGGGGATGACCAGTTGATATTGATGGTAAAGAACAGGACGCCCTTATTTCCCTTTGTTTTGTTGCACTTTCTAATGACTAAGGAGGCTAGCAGAAAACCTCCCACCTTGCAGTGCTTAACCAGGTTTCACAAAGTCTTTGTGTGGGTCTGAGGAGGAAAAAACCTGTGATCTTAATCTATGCACT
The DNA here is from genome assembly GCA_011801015.1 of Ardeotis arabs. Lineage (NCBI taxonomy): Eukaryota > Metazoa > Chordata > Aves > Otidiformes > Otididae > Ardeotis > Ardeotis arabs. The sequence continues at coordinate 9,992 of JAAGAY010147857.1, forward strand.
TAATTGCTTAGGCCAGGTTAAGTTTAATGGGAGGGATGGTAATATGTAGATGGCTACAGATTTTATATAAATCTGTTAAATATGATTTGTTGCCTTTGCAATAATAAATAAAATACCCCGATGCTGTCTTGGAGCTATTTGCTGTAGTTCAGAGTATGAAAACATTGCAATAAAACATCTGGCATTCATTTCACTCCCTAAAGGAGTAGAAAGATACAAAAGCCTTTGGTCAAAGGTTAATTTACTCCCTTTTGTATTGTATCATGTTTAAAAGGCGAAGAAAAAACTGATTTGTGAAACTCAAATTCAGTGGTATTTGGTATTTTAAAATAAACGAAGATACGTTTTCTTACAGGTGCATTATTTGTCTTACTGTTGTACTGAAACAGGTTTGCCAGCTTCCCACGGAAGGCTATGCAGCGGGGATTGACATCTGGGATATCACAGCCGTGTGCTGGTAGCAGGCCTTGTTTGAGGAAGGGTAACTAATGGTGCTACGGACAGGACTGGATTTTTCTGCAGGAATTTTTGGTGGCATCCATCCAAGAGGCTTTTCTGTGTACAGAATGACACTTCGATGTGTCTCGTTTCAATACCCCATGTAGCAGACCTTGTAAATCTTGCCCTTATGGATCAAGGTGGCGTGCTGGAGTGTGGAGTGGGAGGAGGACATGGTGCCAGACTGGAGATGCCAGAGAGAAAGAGATGCTTAGGAAGTGACTGTTCTAATAGGCGTCCCGAGTGATTTCTCATCTAAAGAGCAGAAAATCTTTGGGATTTTATTGCTCTTTCATCTTGTGACATATTACTGCTTTTGAAACTTTGCATTGAATTTCAGCCTTAGGTGTACAATAAAATGGCAGCTGGGCATAATTAAAATTATCTCTGGCAGGATTTTAAGACCTTAGCTTCTCTTTTTATTCTGTATAGAAGTTGGATCGAAGATTTCCTATAAACTATTCTGGGAGCCTAATTTCTCACTTTACTACTTTGATCAGTTTAACATTGATTTAATTTGTAATGACCGTTTCCTTTATTGCTAGATTGTAAGCTAAGTGTTGCCAAATTATCTTTATTTGTGTGTTAAATGGGAATTTTAGAGATGCTTTGCATTCCTTTGCAGGGAAGGTTTGTCACATGCCACTAGGTTGTTAACAGATAGCTTATTTTAAGAACTGATGGGCCTGTCACTCTGCCCTGCCTGATTATTCCTGTGCCCCCTTAACTGCTGTGTATTGATTCCAATTAACGTGACTGACATCCACCGCTGAGGGTGAAGTTAATCAAGGAGAGGATCCCCTGTTGTGAATTCATTTCCTCCTCTGAGCTTGTCCTGTTCGGTTGAGCAGTCAGAGACTAACGCAGGCGCTGCGCAGGCATGTCCAGTCTGTGCGACACGGCTAAGCCTCGGGAACGAAAATAGCTTTTTAAAAGCTGTCCTGGCTGAATACAGTTGATACTTTTGAAAGGTCAAACAAACCACCTTTTCCTTCTATCCTTGATTATTGATTGCTGAAAGAGGTCATCAGGCTTGGTCAAATTTCAGCAAATATATTTTTCAGCTAAGTAGTAACGCAAATGGAACAATGGGAGGTTTTGTCAGTGATGGTGGCACCAATTTTTATATTTGTGCTTTGGATGTGAAATATGAATGCTTTAGAAAACAGTAGAAACGTAAAGGTTACTGAAGGAGAGACTTTCCTAAGTTGTTAGTACATATGACGGACAAAATGTTTACATTCGTAGACTGAAGCTGGGGACTGTAGCTGAAATGACTGAATATCCCACCGAGTACGAACAGCTGTGCCTGGCAGCAGTACACCTTCAGCTCGTGCTCTCATTGTCTGAAACAGCCACCTCGACTTCGATCGCTACATTTGGCCCTTGCTTTAGCTATGAAAATTAGCAATTGTGGGCTAAAATGTGTCTACATTGGCTTAAATAGTTAAGATAAAAATGGAGAAGGAATGGGAAACCTGGAATAATAACAGTGAATTGATAACTATCTTGATTTCCCATGCCAATTTAGCAATTTGTAGCTGTTAGAATGTGAGCTACCATCTGGCTTCATAGATTATTATCTCATACTAAATTACCATGACTGGTCCAGTTCCTTACTGAAAGGTTGTAATTGTGACAAGCAGCAAATAAAGAGAAAACACTGCCGAGCCCACAGATAAGGCTGATACTCCCCTCTGGAGGTAAAAATTGCTGGGTTTTAATAATTTCCTTGTTAATCACTTAGCTCAGGTGTTTGTATAAACTACAAGTCTGTGCTGTTTGCTTTTCTAGCTGCATAGCTCTAGTGTACTCATGTAGGAATGATGCTCGCTGCTGTAGGACCTGGTCTATCAATGGCAACGCTATTTTCAATTGATTTTTTTTCCTTTACTTAAGCCCTTTCATAAATCTTGAGCCAAATCTTGACTGTACTTAGTATGTGTAGCAGGTATACGATAAACCATTGGGCAAGTGTTATGGGGACCACGTTACACAATCTTTCTCCAAACTGAGCCTTGCTAACTAGCTCTGCTCCTCTGTCTCCCAGTTTCTTACAAAGTTGCTATAAATTATGAAAGACTTATTACCTACAAACCTGCTTGTGTCTAACTCCCATGGGAAAACTCCTGGCTGCAAAAAATAGGCTGTGGAATGGTCGCTTGTGTTTCAGTAGCTGGTAAAACTCAAGGTGAACTGTTTGCTTGTACTGAGTGTGGTGTTGCGTAAATTTTAAGTTTTGTTATTCCCAGTTGAAAACTGAAGTTAAGTTGGACAAAGACTTCATTTATCTTGAAACCAGATTTATGCCTAACCTTGAATGGTTGTTGCATCAGCGTTTGTTAATCAAATGCTGTGATGGGGGCCAAAAGGCTTTCCTCTTCCCGAGGGTAGATCTTGGTACCTGGATATTCACAGCCTATCCTGCGGAAAATGCCACTGTCACTTCAGTTGCAACCGTTCCTCTGGGCCACTGAGCAGTGAAGGTGTGAATCTTGAAGCATTCAAGCACTCTGTATGTTTAACTGGAGATCTTTATATCCAGCTGTTTATTTTAGTTTCCAGCCTAGGCTGTGGTATTTCACGACAGAGGCATTGCACTGTCTGTAGTGGCTTATCCAAGCAATGGGTTCCATGGTGGTAGCAAATTGAGGATGGGGAGTTAGCCTTCAATATTTCCTTTCCTTGTTATTTTTGGAGCATGACTGCAATTATTATGGCTAGCAAACTTTGATAACAAATGTTGAAATAAAGGCAACCTTTATTGGAGCTTTCCAGTTCAGAGAGTAGCTACCAGAGAACCAGAAGAACCAGGCTGGTAATAGTGGGAGAAGGTGGTGTTTAGTGAGAACTTAAGAGAAAATTTCCTTATATATGAGTAGCTGTTAGCACACTTGTCACTGGCAGGTTTATCTCTGCACGCTTATTTGAGGGCCTGTATTGCAATTAAAATCATATTCTGTAAAAACTTTGCTGTCTTCTGTCACTATTGCATTCCTCACATTTCACTTACAGCTAATTATTGGGAGAATGAATTACCAAAGTAAACAGATTTGTGCACACATCTCCAAGTCAGTAAGCCTAAATTATCAAACTAGAGTTGCCATTTAGAGTATAAGCCTTTTCTATTTTAAAAGCAGGTTATTGCACACTATATTATGTTGTAAACTTCAGCTTAATAGTTACTCCCTGTTAAGCAATATATATAGCAGGAATTGTCACAGCAAACACTTGCTATTCTGTTTCAGAAATGCCAAAGTTTCCTAAACAGAAGGAGAAAGAGACGACTTCTTTATGATTATTATTTTGGGTAGCTGGTTGTTTTTCTTTTCTACTTGTTTTTGGCTTGCTATCAGCAGGTACGATAAATGATCTGATATTGTAACAGTGAGAAGTGGCATTCTGTTTACTGGCTTAGATACTACAAGCACAGTCACCCTAATTGAAATAAGAAGTATTTTCTGTGTTCTGATGAATGGCTTCAGGTTTCATCTGGTTTCCCATAGTTACTGGAAACGATAGTGCACTTAGCAAAGCAGCAAGAGGGGTCTTCTGTTATTTATGGGTTCAAAACCTCATCATAAAGATTTATATTGGAGTATTTCAGAAATAGTAGACTCTCAGAATTACATCTTTTGAGCGGAGGCAAGTACAGATGGTGGGATATTGAAGAAGCTGAGCAGTCCACTGTCGAGTGTCTATGTAGCTAGATGTACTTTTAAAAGAAGAGAGAAAACTGGAGACATAAATTGTATTGAGTGATGACTTTTTTTTCTTTAAGAGAAGTTAAAAAAAATGTGGTAGATGCTGTGAGGCAGTATGGTCTTACAAAATAAAGTTGCATTTCTTGGTCATGTAGCTTGCATATAAGTGGAATCTGTAGGTCAAATGTCTACATTAATCTTACTGTGGTCTAGTCAGGACGAAAAAATTATTTCCTTTTGTGGTTGCTTTATTTCTTCTTCAGTTGGGTATAATTGTTTAAATTTGACTTCTGTTTTTTCACTTTAATTTGACCTCTTATCAGCAGAACAAGAGAAGTGAGGGAGGGAAAGAAGAGTGGTACTGAGAAGGCAAAGCTCTTCCACCTCCTGATTCTTTGGTTTTCTATATGCTTTCTGAGAAGAGGCGTGGGAATCAGCTTCAGTCCTTAATTATTCTCACTCTCACACGAGCATCGTGCAGAACGCATGGCATATGTAGCATAAGCTTCCTTCCAAGTGGGGGAGAAATTGTTGCTGGCAAGGGGAGGAGTGGTTTTTCGGTTTCAGACTTACCTTCATGTTTGGTAATAGTCTTCTGGAACCTATCTGAGACCGCTGAAGAGTGTATTTTGACTGAAGCTATTGGGTAAGTACAGTTTATTTTGTGTGCTTCAGGTTACAGTTTTTGGCTTAGCATGGGGACTAAATGGAATCTAATGATTTGTAGCACAAATTTAAAGGAAGATGAACTTTATTACAGTTAGGCAAGTCATTTTTTGTATTATCAATCCTGCATTTTCTGTCTTTAACAGGCTCTTCTGCCATCTGATGTCTACATTTAGATAAAAAAAACCCAAAAACAGAAAATGATTGTTAGTATTGCAGTTGTAACTCAGTTGCAGTTATAGCAGAGGGATACTGATACAGAGTAAATAAATTTTATACTCTGGTAAAGAATAAATAAAGATACAACCTAATAAAGGCTCCTTTTAGATCATGTGTCTTTGATAACTTCTAACACAGGGAGTCCACCCTTTGAAATAAATTGATCTTTTAAGCAATGATTTTAATAATGCAGCTGAGAACTTTTTTGTTATGTAGAACAGTTCTTCCTAGTCTCAGCTCTGACGATTAAATTCATTTTTCATGAATTCACAGTGCTTCAGGCTCCTGAGAAACCTCGCTTAGCTTCTAAGGATTTTTTTTAACGTGTGGTGTGAATTGTGTAAAGCCTTTCCATAATCAGAAAGGTAATTTAGGCCTTTTCTGACCCCCTTTTTTCCCTTCCCTCTGAAGAGGGAAGTTTCAATAGAGTTGGAAATTCTCCAAAGGCTCTTACACAACTGGTACATTCTGCTTTAACATAATGCAATCTTTCCACATTTTCTGTTTTTCCTTAATTAACGGGCGGATGGAAGGGGTGTTAGATTCAGTTTCACAGAAGAATTTTATGCAACCACATAAGACAGTGTGGAAAAAAAAAAAACAGAGAAGAAACTTTGCAGGCAGTAGTATTTTGAGAAGTCAACTGCATTCCAGCACAGTAGTTTACTCCTGCTTGTTACGCACTATTGCTGGAAACACTTGTGATTTGGTGATCCTGCTGTCTGTTAAGGATTGCCTAAATAAGAACTTTTATTTGGTTTATTAAAGAGGGCATTCTCTGCTGTGTAGTGGGATTTGAGCTGCAGTGTTGCACCTTTGGATACATGCTGGTAGAAAGAGGAAAACTTCCAGCTAGAGAATTGGAGACCCTTCAGCAGACAGCTGCAAATGTGGAAACTTGTTTGCAAGACATCCACGCGTAAATTGATAGCTGAAAGTAAGGTCTGTGTATGGATAGCAATGCATGGCTGCAGAGAGTAAGGGAGATGGTTGGAGATCAAAGACTGTAGGAGTTTGTGGAGTTTGGGAGCGTCAGGAAGGGGAGTATTTGACAGCTTTAACAGATACTAGCGACAGAGAGGGACCAAGGAGGAGGGAAAGTTGGGACTGGATGGGTGAAACTGCAAGCTGTCTGTTTTTTAAAGGAGCAGGTAGTTTGTAGAGCTTAATTGGGAACAGCAATGTGTGTCTGATAGTCTCTGTGTTCTGCACAGCATATACTGTAGCCAGTCATAAAATAAATGTTATCTGGATTACCACCAGCATCTTTCCCTGCAAAACAGAAGTCTGTTAGTTGAATAACTGAGTGTTGCTAGATGTAGTTCTTCTGTGTCTATAACAGATATTCCTTCTGCAAACAACTGGATGTAAAACAAAAATCCCAGATGGAAGCTAGATCCGAAGGGAGACTTCTCAGCATAATCTTATTCTAGTGATTACACTTAAATCGAGTGGTTATATGAGTGAATTTAAGCTTGAGGGAATCTTTCACTTCTGTGAAAGATGTTCTGGTAGTGTGGCAAGGAAATATGTTGAGCTGCAGATTACAGGCTTACTTTTCTTTAACAGAATGTCCCCCTAGTTTGTGCGTCTAACTTTGTTTTAGTTCAGAAGTTGAAAATTTCCAGATACAGAGCTGAGAGGAGCAGTTGATACACCAAATGGTTTTGCTGCTGTTCAGAGCGACCCTGCCAGTCTGGAGAAATAGGGCAGTGTGTTCATGGAGCTCAGCAACATCCTGCACCTGGGGAGGAATGACCCCCTGCACCAGTACGTGCTGGGACTGGCCAGCTGGAGAGCAGTTTTGCCAAGAAGTTTGGGAGTCCTGGGGGACAAGATGACCATAAGGCTTGCGCGTGCGGCAGAGGCAGCCAGCAGCATCCTGGGATGCATTGAGAGCATCGCCGGCAGGCTGAGGGAGGTGAGCCTTGCCTTCTCTTGGGCAGTGGTGAGACACATCTGGAGGGCTGTGTCCAGTGCCCAGTACCAGAGACGTGAACTTACTGGAGTAAGTCCAGCAAAGGGCCATGATGTTGATTAGAAAATTGGAGCATCTGACACACAGGGAGAGGCTGAGACACTGGGACTGTCCAGTCTGGAGCAGAGAAGGCTCAGGGGATCTTATCAGAGTGTATCAATACCTGACAGCGGGGACTAAAGAAGGCAGAGCCAGGCTTTTCTCAGTGGTGCCCAGTGACAGGACAAGAGGCAATGGCACAAACTGAAACACAGGGAATCCATTTAAATATAAATAAAAGACCTTTGTACCTACAAGGGCTGTAGAACACTGCAACAGACTGCCCACAGAGGTGATGGAGATCACCTTGGTATTCAAAACCTGACTGGGCACAGTCCTGAGCAACGTGCTCCAGCTGCGTCTGAGGGAGCAGCGTGCTGGGCTGCGTCTCCAGGGGTACCTTCCAGTGTCACCCATCCCCTGACTGCGGAAACTGTAAGGATGCCCAACTAGCAGGAGACGAGAGAGCACGTGACAGGCACAACTGCTAGAAGGAAACCATTTGTTCTGCTTTGAGAATGCGCAGATGTTTGGGGGATTTTTGAGAAGGGACTTTAATTTTTCTTGGACACACAGAGATAGCAGAGACGTGTGGCACTTGGGTACCCTTTGTCCTCAGTGTAGACAGCTGTGTAGAGATTGGTATCCTGGTGTGGAATGTGCTACTTGGGCAGCACAGGTCAAAAAAACATGCAGCTTTTGAAAATTTATGGTTTTATGTAATTTATAATCCACTTGTGAGAGTGTAAAAGGCTTGTAGTACTGGGAGTTAGGGTAAGCTAATTTCTAGTTGAGAGCTTTAGCTGGGACTTTTCTCCTGTGCTTCTTGAAATAATTAAATAGGTCCAGTCTGCCTCTAGTATTCCTTACAGCTGCCCTGTGATGGGTACATGGGAGAGTTGAGTCCTACCAGTTGTTTGTAAAAGTTGCTCTGTTTGTGGTGTGGTAGGGTAAATACTGGCCAGAAAAGAAACAGAGCTTCCTTGTGCTTTGCTGTGTTACCGCTGAGTTTTGTATGAGGGGATGTGGCTGTGGTGCCTGCTTCAAAGGATTTTAGTGAGAGGTGGTAAAAACATAGGTATTTGTTTTCATCTTTATGAAAACATATTTCACTGTTTCATAAAGTTCAGAGTAATAGTTCTCTCAACTATGAATTCAATATCGAAACATAACAAACGGGTAAAAGCTCAATTCCCCTTTAATGCATTTTTCTGCAAAAGACAATTCCTGAGATTGGGCAGAGCCATAACACTTCTCAATTTTTATTCCTTAAGGGATCAGTTATTGAGATCATAAATTTTGGAAGGTCTTTTGAGATTTGTTGGTTTTTTTTTTTTTTAATCTAACACCTTTCTGCAAAGCTCAATAGATCAATTAGAGAAGACTTCTCCCATAGGAGAGAGAGGAGCAGTGGAGATGCTCTACCAGCTGGACTACAGATGAAGAATGCACCGTGAGCTTAATCACAGTCATGTTCTTCACTGAACGTTCCTTTTCTCTCTCCAAGTGCGCAGGAAATGACAGAGCCGAGGGAAAGGAGGTTTTGCGTGGAGAGAAAGCGTGGACCTACAAAAACACAGACTGTGGCTATGTGAGGAGGATCAAACAGCTCGGTTGCAAATTATTTTTTTTTCCAGTTTAATTTATTTTGAAACTTGTAAATATTTGTGTCATTCATCATCCATATAGGTTCTGAAATTAAGCGCTCCTGAAATTTGGGGGTGTTATTTTGAGACAGAAGGCTGACTTTCTTATTTAGATTAACTACTGTTTTATTAAACCAATATACAGAGATGGTGGAGGTATACACAAACTAAAAGAAATGTTCCTTTTGTTGAACCAAGCTGACAGGCCATGATCACAGATCATCTATTTTTGTGATGCAAACTGGAAATTAATATAAACAGTGCGGACCAAACCAGGCTTATGTTTTGCTTGTTTTTGGTAGGAGCTGCGTGGAAGGGATGTCTCTGTAAATCAACTCCAAGATTTATGCAGTGATGTCCTGTAAAAATAGTCCAAACCAAGGCAGTATTCATTGCTTCAAGCGTAACATTTTGCTCTTTAAACTTTGACCTAGGGAATACTATAGCAACTTGCATTAATTGTTGAATGTGATGGAGCGTACACTGTGTACAGAAAACAGCGTTCCCTGAACAATGTAGCAGAGAACGGATAAAATTCCAAATATGTGAAGAGTGGGCAAACTTTCTAACGACAGCATGATAAATCCTGTGGTAGCTACAGCTAAAACAGGCTGCTAATATGCATCTGAGCTCAGGAGATATTAAACTATATATAGATTCTGCTATTCCTAACAGATTGTTGTTGCGATACCTGACACATTTTTTTGATGTTACATGCATTTAGAAGAGCTGAGCTTTACATAATTTCTGGTTAGTGTTAGTTATGTGAAAACATATTAAAATGAGTGGCCTAGTTAGGAAACTCTGTCACATACGCCAAAAGGCAGGTTTGAATATTTCTGCCAAAGATGCACAAAATCTTCTGATACATGGCATTCTTTCCTTTCCATTTCTTGTGAATTCAGTATGGTTGCAAACTACAGCGAGAGGTGATCTGTCGTACTGGCGATCACTGGAAGAAGAGCAGCTGAAGTGTTTGTGAGTGTTCCCGTCCAGCCGATGCTGCCGCAGCCCTCACGGGCACTGGAAAGGGGAGCAGAAGGACCAGGGTCCCTCTAGCTAAACAGCAGCCACTCTAGAGATCGTATGCATTTTAGCTAAAGACTGCCCAGTGCAAACAGCCTTCAGAGCATTCCTCAGACAAACTCCAAACAGATGTGTGAGCACACGTGCGCTCGGATCTTCTTAAGGCTCAGCTGTTTCTTCTATTTGCTGAGTTTAAAGGGAAAGAAAAAAGGTGGTGCTGAGGCAGGGGTTCTCTCAGATTTGGTGCTCTGGATTCCAACATGAGGGTAAACTTGGATGGGGTGAGCGAGACAGGAAAGAAATGTGCAGTGTTAGTATGAGTGATGGAGTGTGTGCTCCTTCTTCATGTGGTGCTGGTACTGCTGGAGGTGCGGAGGTCTTTGGGCTGCACAGGTCCAGTTGGTTCATATCAAAAGAGTTGTGGAAGAATGTGTTGTATGGGCAAAGTATTTCTCTCTAACAGCCTGCTGGGAAATTGGAGAATCATTTTTGCTGGAGTTTTTAGCTTGTTTTGCAAAAAAAGAAAAGCAGCTGAAAATAGGGTTTTCTTGTTCAAAATACCGAGTCCTGTCCCTTACCTGTTTTGCTGTCGACTTTGTCTCTAATTTGCAGTTTTTCCCAAACCATGACTAGTAAAGCTGAAGATGATTTTTAATATTGTTCTTAGCGTAATAGGACTGTGCTTACAGCCCAAGGATTAGGTTGGATTTTCAACACCTGAGATGTGTCGAAGTTGAACTTCCTTTTCTCTTTGGATTTTTAGTTGCACGTCTTTGATAGGTGATGTAATAGGTCATATGCTGTTCAACTATTTCTAGGTCTTTATGCCTATTTATTACCTTCTAAATGCTAGCTTGGTGGTTCTGTTCTCGTTGTCAGGGGCTATTAATCATAGTAGTTTAGATCTAACCTTTAGCATAGAGACAAGAATGTTCCCTGTTTTCCTTACTGCAGGGCAATCCCCGAGACAGTGCTCCTGGCCGTTAGAGGAGATGCGTTACTGAGACACGTGGAGCTTTGTTTTCCCACCTGGGTATTGATGTCTGATAGAAATGCTTTCAGAGAACTCCTGTGATGTATTTCTTCTTTGCTTTGGCCTTCCCTTTTGTACACGCATTAACAGTTTTGGGATATATGGGTTTGCTGGTTCCTTACCCAGGCTTTGCTCAGATAACTACTCCAGTGTCCTTTTGACATCTTCTCTCATTCATTCTGTAGCGTGGAATAATAAAGTCATTTGACTCAAGAGCCACCTGACTCCTGATCACGAAATTGTACGTTCATAATGGTGCAACTGTGACAGCAGTTTGCTGTTGAGCATTTTGACCGTTAGTGTGGTTTAAGATTCATTTTCAGAGAAAAGCATCTGCAAATAATGCAGTATAATTATAAAGCCACCAAGTAGCAGCCTACTCTGCCAAACAGCCCCAGTCCTTTAGTAGGATGTTCCAAGAGATTTGGTTGATTTTAGCCACCACAATAACTGAAGTACCAGAAAATGGTAGTTATGGAAGATGTTTTTGCTAGAGAATGCTTTTGATTCACTAAAGGACTCTTAAGCCAAAAAAGCAGTGACTCTGAGCCTCGACTTTTAGAAACCATTTAATTCAGAAATTGTTCACAAATATGTCAGATTTGGGAGTGGACAGTGCTGAGATTGGGACATCGCAATTTTTAATCTGAGTTGAACATAGCTGCTTAAGGAAGCCAGCGATAAGAAAGAGTCTTTAACCGTACTGTTAAAGCCACTGGAAATCTGCTGTGCCCAGGGGCGGGCAGCGGTGGTGGAGAGCACGGGGCTGAAAGTCCATGCTGGCTCCTGGCATAGACCGATCTCTCTTCTGCCGGTGGTAGGTCTGGCATGGACCCATCAAAGCCAGGCTTAAACCTTCCCAGAGAAGCTCTCTCCCTCCCTTGTGTAGGTGTGGTCACACTCAGGGCAGCAGTGCCCTGCTGTGTTTCTGAATCTCCTCCAAGCTAGTGCGTGGATATGGGAGACGGGGGAGCAGCAGCTGTCAGCATGAGGGGTCCTGGGTGTTCCTTCACCGCCCTGATGAATACACCCCTCTGAGGAAACACCTCGTGGTGCTCCTAAGGATCTGTTCTCAGAGGAAAAGATGCTGACAGCTGTTGGATGGATGGTATTAAGGATCCTGAACTTGTTTTGTGTAGATGGTGTTTTTGTGAAGGTGCTGTACTTAACAGGAGCCATGGTTAGAAGCAGCCCCCAGTTCTGTGTGGTACAGAAGCAGCCCCCAGTTCTGTGTGGTACAGAAGCAGCCCCCAGTTCTGTGTGGTACAGAAGCAGCCCCCAGTTCTGTGTGGTAGTGTGTTGAGTCACCGCGTCAGGAGCCTGAGACTCGGACTGTACCCACGGCATCTCCGAACAACCCGTTTGCACTGTCTGTGACAAGTTAATTAAAATCTCCTATTTACGTTCCTGCTCCCATCTTTTGGCTAGCCTGAATGTGCTCATGAGGTATTGCTCAGTGTGTTTTACATGGCCATTTTAACAGGAGGGGGGGAAAAAAAAAAAGTTGCTTTGGCAGCTTGCTGGTTGCAGTTAGCAGGAGGTTTGTTTGATGTTCTGTGGTAACAGCAAACTCCCTGGAACTATTTTCTATGTTTTCTACTCCGTTTGTTTGTGTTTACTTGGGTTGGAGGCATAGGAGTGGTTTGCGGTACCATTTCTCGGGATCGGCTGGAAGAGCAATCCATGCTCCATGCCGGCGTTTAATCCTGCACAGGTTTCACAGGAAAGGCTCACGCTATGTTTGCTGTTGCACAGGGTGTAACTTTGCTTCTGAGAGCGTTTGCTCAGAGAAGGAAAAGTAAGCCATGTAAAGGCTCCGATGGCCAAGATGCCTCTTAATATTGGGATTTGAACGTGTGGCCTCTGGCACCCTCAGATCTTTTGTGAGAACAAGTCATTTAGAATTCAAAGCTGTGATTTTTGCTATTTCTGAGTATTGTTCAACTGTACTTCAAATAGCATGAAAAAGACAGTAATAAACTGAATTTCTTTTGAATGACAAAAACTGTGTATAATGAGAGGAACCTGATTTTCAGGAGGTAACCAAGAAAAAAACAGCTCATGCCAAAATATCCCATGATGCTTCAAGGAAACCAAACATAACGAAGGATTGAGTTATAACCTATTGTATCTTTAATCCTTGCTTAACACTTTGATAAAAAGAACATTTCTCTATTGAGAAATTAAATGCTCTATATTTACATTTTCTTTATGAAACGAGGAGGAATTAAGTCATTCCACTGCATTCTCTTTTGCTTGACTGACATTTGATTTCACACTCTTTAGTCAACTCTTGAGTTGTATTTTCCATAATAAAAAGGGATTTGTTTTCCCGTGCATGTTTAAAATCCATTGCTTCCCTTGGATCTTCAGCCAAGGGTTGAATTGATTTTTTTTCTTTTTTTTTTTCTTTTTAATTTCTTACTTGTTTTTTTTTTACTGTTACAGATTCTTCAACTAAGATTTCTTCATATTTTTTAGGGGGGTTTTTCTTATGTAGACTCTAAAGCAGTGTCAAACTGTACCCTAAATGGAGTTTTTCAGTGCGATTGAGCCTGCCATTAAATTATCAGAGCAGAAAGAGAGCATAAGCAGATGTTATAAAGCACTTTGATCTCTGTTATGCCAAGAAATTTGGTAGTGGTGATCTAGGCAGGGTCTCGGAGAGGCCTGGGGTGCATAGTTTTGAAATAGTTTGGAGTTCAGACCAGCGCTTACAGCAGCAGAATCTGGGAGGCAACTGCATTTTAGACTGGGAAACTCCACCCAGGTCTTTTTTAGCCTTTTTCTCCCCAAGGAAGTGTTTTCAGTTGGTCCTTATGCTGTGGAGATTTTTCACCTGGTTTTTTGGTGGTGTTTGGTTTTTTTTTTTTTTAAGACCCCAGCACTATAGTGCTGAATATCAGAGCTGTCCTGTTTCCTCACGTAGATAAACATGTTACTTCTTAAGGTGCACCAAACATACAGATTTTGGTATTTGAATGGTAAAGGGGCCAGAAGTGAAGGCAGTTAATCCCACTCTGAGCTGTTAATGCCCGTTGACATCAGTGGTACCGAGGGCTCTCAGCAGCACTGATCCGGCATCACCGCAGCCAGAGGCTGACTTGAAACAACTTCATTGTGTTTCTGCTTATGTCCCAAGCCTGGAAGTCAGATAAAAGCTGCTGCTGGTATTTCATAAACCATATTTTGAAAAGGAGATTTCCTTGCTTCTGATTTATTTAATCTTCATGCCTGCTGTCTTCATAGGGGCTTCGGCAAACTGCTCTTACAACTGATTTTAGATGGCTTCAGAGTATTTTGTTGTCATTTCCTCTGGTGAACCAGGACCACAATGTTCTTAGCCTCTTTGCAGGAACTTTGTGTAGAGTAAATAATTCATTTCTCAGTGGAATAATTTTATTATTGTTTCTATTGCAGAAAGTTACAATTGCCCTATTTTAAAAGATCACAAAAGGAAACTAGATCTGAAGAGGTTTTAATTGAAGCATAACAAAAGAAGGAATCAATTTGAAAACCAATATTCACAAACTAGGAGAAGGGTTCTATCTTTTTTTCTCTTGTAAAATTAGATGCTGCAAAATATGTTGAGAATTAAGTGAGTACAAAATCCTTTCTGCTGTATTGATGTGTTTTGGTTAGACTGCAAAAATCTGTGTGTTCATATACGTGGAGAAAGCTAAAATGCATTGATACCATTGCAGCCTACAATGAATTGATCGGTTTCAATGCATCAGTGTTTGTAAAAATAGACAGTAAAGGGATTCCGTGGTGTGGTTCCTGTTCTCCTGCAGGAGATTCGTGTGGTTGTGCATTTTTATGGAGCTCTCATGCAGAAATAAAAGAACAGCAAAATGAAATATTAGCGCTACTCTTTGGACAGAGTCCTCAGTGCGACAGAGCGGCAACGGTGTAATGTAACAGGAGCATATGGAGAAGCGGCTGAAAGGTTTCTCAGTCTGATGGAGAATCTGGGAGCAGTGGGAAGAGATGCCTGAAGTACAGTCAGGGTGAAACCAGCTGTCAGGTGCTTGTATTTAAAGCAGCTGAAAAAAACACCTGGTTGTTGGATTTGGATCTCTTTGCTTGTTTCAATAGCATTTGGCCAAAACAGAGGCTTCCTGTCAAAAAAAGGTAAAGATAGAATATGCAAGAATCTAACTGAATAACGGCGCTGTCTTTGCACGGATGAAATTATTTGCATGGCACAGAAGTGCTCCTGTTAGAAATGCTGATAACAGTTTAACAAAGCTTTTCTATATTTCTCTTCTGACCCCTTCTTGGTATTGTGGTGGAATGAGTAGGCAATATATGTGAAATGCTGCGTTTAAGTAGGAAGTCTTACTGTGAAATTGTTTTTTCTGCTGAAGTAGTGTGGAGTACTGTCTTGGACGGCTGATTTCCTGGAGTGTTTGAGGAGATTTCAGTGCTCGTTGGGATTTTACAGATTGTGGAGATTTCCATGAGGTGCTTAAGATAATTACCTGTTGAATAGAACCATGAGACAGGGTGATATAAGTGATCATTGCCTTTCTCCCAGTCCTGTTATAATTGTGTAAGAATGTGTCTATAATACTAATAATATATAAAACTATCTTCATTACTCTGTCAAATATGGGGGGCCCTGTGGCCCCCCCACTACCAAAACCTCACCACGCAAACCCAACATGTTCTGATAAACTGGGAGCTCCCCATTTTCAGTGGGCAACTGCAAGTGCTGCTGCAGCCCCAGGGCCTGCTGGCACTCGAGCGGGTTTCCATCGCCTGTGGCTTCAGAAATGTATCCTGAACTCAGTGTTTTAAATGAAGACGTTTGTAACTCGACCCACTACCTTTTTCTTTAGCAAAGGCTTGTTTTATTTGGAAATTTCTGATGAGCTCCAGTTGAATGGTATGGGGTTTGTATAGCTGGTTGAACAAAGAATTGTTCTTCTGCATCAGGCTGAAGTCCTGCTTTCCTGGTCGTTCTGCAGAAGCTTTCTTTGGGATGCTTTATTCTCTTAGCCAAATGCTGTAGAGAGCTCCTAGGCCCATAATGCAATTGTCTGCTTCTCCTTCCTCCATCACTTGTGAATAATGTATTAGAACGTGTAATTTTATATGCTTTGGACTGAAAAATGCAAGAAGTAAGTGTTGAGTCTTATTTAAGAGATGTAAACGAGTGGAAGATGCTCAGAGTTTCTGATTTGATTGCCTGGAATTGTAACAGGATAAAAATACCTAGTTTTCTGTGAGAAATTTTCTCATCATTCAGATAATGGTGTGGATTATCGCATCCCTCTAAATCCATGTCAGGAAACTGTACATACGGGCACTCAGAGGAAGGTGAAATCACAAGAGGTCGGTAGAAGCTGGCAGGGAAGGGTGTTTGGCAGAGCTGGGGTAGCTGCAGTTTGCAAGCAGTAGCGTTAGGGAGTGCTCACTCCTTCCGTGGGCTTTGAAATGAATCTTGCCTTTTCTTTGCCCTTGCTGTTTTCCTTTGATCATTCCACAGAATTTAGAATACATGTTCTGATCTCCTAATACAAACCCTCTGCTGTTTTGGCGTTGAGGGTGGAATGGCTGTTTAATTCGTGTAACCCCGGTTACTCAGCCAAGCCACGATCTTTTCGTTTTCTCTTACACGATACGCTGTTTCCCGGCTTTCTCTAGCAGACCGTGTCCGCGCTTCCCTGAGCGGTGTGGTGAGAAGAGCTGGAAGCAGTGTTTTGTAGGAAGGCTCATCAGTATCTTTGACAACAGCAATTTTGCTCTTGTCCCCGTGTTGGGACCGACGCAGAAGCTGTAGTTGTTCACTACGGAGCACTGGATGAGTTTGCCCGGTTTCTGTGGTGGGATACAGACACATGAACAACCACACTTGGGTTGAAACTGCCGTTTAAGTGTTGAAACAAACATAAATCCAAGTTACACAGCTTATTAGTGAGAGTCTGTAAACAGCAATTTCTCTTCTGAAGCTGCCTAACGCTGTAGGTCCCAGCTGTATCATAGTCCCTGGTATCCTGAATCGTATTATCAGTTACAATTAATAGATGTTGTGGTAATTTTATCTTTAGAGAAAGAAAGATTGCCTTTGCCCATCAGGGCCCTGCCGTACGGATGCAGCAGGGAGAGCAGCCGAAGGACCCTACCCTACCTACACGGCTGCTGTGTCGACAGACCACCACGAGGGAAAACGGATGTGAGCTGGCAGCGTCGCAGTGGAGGGTCTCTCCCAGGGTGGGACAACTGAGCCAGGATTTCACAAAGCAGCAGTCTGCGGTGTACTCCATAGCTGAGTTGTTGTTTTTCAAGCTTTATATATTCTCTTTGCAGTTACAAATAATACCTCGAGTTCAGCAATTGCTCACGCTTGTGTAGCTTGGTAAGGATGCTTCGTTTCGCAGAGACTCAGCAGGGTGCGTGGGGGTTTGCAGACACAAAAGATAAGAGGGGTTTTTTTTGGGAGGGGCTTTTAAATGTTTTTAGCTTTGGGCTATGAAGTGCTGGAAGTGGTGCAGAATTCTTTCTTCTCTTATTTTTATTTTTATCTGCATGCCGGGCACTCGTCCATGCTCTCTGCCCTGCCAAAAAGACTTCAGCGTGAACGCGACAGACCACCCTGCCCGTGGGTGAGGTGTGTAATTCTTTCTCGGAGAAGAGGTCTTGAGCAGAGGCTG
This sequence comes from Ardeotis arabs, assembly GCA_011801015.1. Classification (NCBI taxonomy): domain Eukaryota; kingdom Metazoa; phylum Chordata; class Aves; order Otidiformes; family Otididae; genus Ardeotis; species Ardeotis arabs. Next base: position 27,460 of record JAAGAY010147857.1, read on the forward strand.
CTCATTATGTTGGAGTGCATGTGGCTTTCTGACAGGAGTTACTTGGCAGTCCAGAGAAAATATTAAACTCCACTTAACTTGAAAAGTCCAGGCTGACGCATAGTAAAAAAAATGTGTGTTTCAGTTCTTCTCCTCTGTCTCTGTATGGGGAAGCCTTGGTGATGGTGAGGAAAGACCGGCCCTTCCTCTGAAGTATCTCCTCATGTTTGAGGGTGCTGACCCATCAGTGTCAGGAATAACTGCTGGTGCTTGTGCAAGGATTTTTAATTTTTTTTTTTTCATGGATACCCGTTCAATTTATAAATGAGAATTAAGATATCTGGTATTAAAATGGAAGTAAATCTCCAAACCTAACAGTTTGGAGCTGGGAATTTCTGCCATCCATTCTCCATTTTTGCTGATAGCTTTTGGGCCTCGCTTGTGCCACACAAGTTTAAAAACATTTTTATTTTTTATTTTAGAAGTATGGATTTTTTTTTTTCCACCATCAGTATTAGTATTTGTTATTATGAGAGGGTTATTTTTTAATTTAGTAACTTCCATTTAAGGTCTTAAATTAGAGTTTTTAAAGTCTCTTTCCCATTAAAACAAACAAAAAACTTTTGTACTTTAAAAAGCACTTTTAATTATTGGAAATCATTAAAAATTATCTCTTCTAAGGACTTAATTCCTTTAATTAAGTTTGCTACTATAATAATGGAAAATTTTCTTCTTTTGTGGATAGCTGTTTAATGTTAAACAAATGCTGGATATTTACTTTTTTACTTTTTTTTTCGTAATATTGATACTTGAACCTATTTTGATGAAGTGTTTAGTTTAGCAGGTTTTTTAGACTGAATTATACCACTGTGCGCTGAATACTTGTGCGAAGGCAGTGGCTGTTCACATTCCCATTTCTGCCCATCGCGGCGGTGCAGCCCAATAAGAGAGGGGATGGGGGGTGCGCGTGAGGGATGTGGGGGGCTGGGAGGGGAGGACAGAGAAATTCACTTTGCATAGGCCTAACAAAACGTGAGAGCCAAGGAGGGTCCAGGGGAGGGCTCGGGCAGGTCCCCTGACCCTTCAGTACCCCCGCAGCTTCCAAGGAGCTCATGAGTATCAACTTAAACACAAAATAATTATGGGAGCAACTCGGCAGTCTTGCTAGCGTTGCGTTGGTAGCGACTGTTCTCTGTGGGACCTTGCCTTGAAAGCAGTCCTTACATAGATCTCCAAATGTTAGAACAAAATTGCTGTTTGGCGTATCTGCAAAACAAACAAACAAAACAGCCTTTGAATTGCTCTTATCAATAAAGTTGCTCAGTAACCAGGCCACCACTGGGTTTCTCTTGGAATTAAATACTTGCTCCATGCCTTGATTAGTTTTTTTGGATATTACGTTTGTTTCGAAAGTGCTGCTCTTACCAGCCCGGTGTTGCAATATTTCCCCCTCCCAGACCAAGCGCAGGCATGGAGAGGAGACTGAAACTGGCTTCTGGGGCCGCCCAGTGTTCCCAGTTCACTCTGACCAGCGTAGCCACTGCCCTTCTAACACCTTGGCCACGATGTACGGCAGGCTTGAGAGGAGGGAGCTCATCATCAAAGTGCTGCTGGATTTCAAAGCCCTTTAACGGCAAACTTAGCAGGGAACTGAATTCTGAATCTCAGGGAGAACGATAGGAAAAACAGCTGCAGAATTTCCTAAGCGGTTCGTCTATAAGCACTCTTTTTTTAACATGAAAAATTACCATTTCATTCAAGTAACATAAAATTGGCTTGTCAAGGCCTGAAAATAAAATGTTTTTCCTTTATTTCTCATTCCTTTTATTTTTTCATGGTTTAGTTCAATTTTCAACTTTTCCATGTAAGAAACCACCCACTCTTAGAATCTTTCTTAAAAAGAAAGCCAACAACTTCACGTGAATTCATGACTCCTGAAACTGAAGTTTAAGCCATCGCGTGCTGCGAGGCCTGCAGCAGGACTGCCGTCTGCGACCGGCAGATCTCAGTGCGCGCGGTCTCACTGTGGGCTCTCCCGGCTCTCGGTGAATCAATCCTTGTTCACTGGAACTGTTAGAAAGCAAACAGCTTCAAGATGCATTCTGAAGCCAACACTACATAGCACGGGAATTGAAATGAGTGAGCAGCAAGCAGTTCAGCTTTGATGTACCTAGATATGCCTCTAGGAATTTACAGCTGCCTCTGAATTCGGTGTTTAATCTGCTGTATTTGTTTGAACTTCTGCAACAGCCTAAGTATTTTGATGTTGTATTTTAACCACCCTGTTTTCACTGGGGTTTGGAATGTACATTTTCCTATCAAGTATTTGACTATAAATTGCAGTCATCTTCTTGCCATGTTGATTGAAAAATGAATTTATAACTTGGCGTAGGAACAACGATGTGTCCAGATGCGAGTATCAAATACCATTTGACTCCCACTGCATTGTATGAGCTCAAAACTCAAGTGCAGCTACGGAAATGAAAAGCATCATGTTTGCGAACAAGTTATTCCTCCCCCTGTGCCTGCCCGGATTGCGCGATCAACGCACGTGTCCTGCTGCATCCTCATCCGCTGCTGCGTTGCCCTGGCAACGCGCTGAGGCCCCAGAAGCCGCGCAGCGCCCGCCAGAGGGGTCAGCAGGATGGTCACTGGGATGCACGCCGCTGGAGATGCGGAGGACTGTGGCATGTTGGAGATCGTGGTTTGTTACCTGTGCACCTGAACTCACGTCATGGGCCAGCACTTAATTTCTAATATCCTCCAAGCAATCAAACCTGTGCTCAGCTTTGGAGTATACGCACATGGAAAAATCCTTAATAAAATACATCCCTTTATTGGGAGCTTTAGTAGGTCCTATTTTGGAGTGGCTTTACACTTTTTAGGGAGGAGCCAGGTTATTCTGGGGCTGTTGAAGATTTCTTGAGCAAAAGGATAATCCTGTAAAGAAGCACAATTCATGCAATGAGAAGAGTGTGAGCGGATCCCACGTGACCCTTGCCAGCCGTGGGCTGCTAGAGCGTCCTCACCTTGACGCAAACCTGCGAAAATCAGTTTTGATCTTTTGCATCAAAATGAATTCATAAAGGCTTGTTTGCTGCTTTCTTCATATTAGTATTGTGGGAAATGCTTGTATAAAATCCCAGCAAATAGGGTGTTGTTTAAGTTTAACATGGGGTGGTCTAAGAGTGAGGTGTATGATTTTTAACTCTTCCTGGGTTTCCTGAGGTTGAAAATAGTGCTACTTGCTTTAAAGCAATTTTTCTTAGTTTTGGAGAAGGTATTGAATTTGTTGTGGTTATACTGCTCAACAGTGTTAAAGAATTGCAGCCAACTGCCGTGTTTGCAGAGGTGGGTTTTTTGGTGGAGTAGAATTTTATTAAATTTACAGAATAAATTTAATTAAAAGCCAGTAATTTTAACATCTTATTTACAGTGACTGTACAGATTTCATGCATTGATAGCTTTGCATGTTTACTTGGCAATTTGTTGAAGTAATTTACTGTGTAATTATTTCATGATTACTAACGCTTTGGTGCCATGCCACTTTCTGTGAAGTTAAAATTTTGTTGTTTGCTTTGTGGCTCTCTGATCTTTGCAATCTTTGCACCACTTTGTATGTGGTAGTTCTTCATACCGGCCCTCTGCTCTTTGACTTTGTTCTAACTTCCTTTGCTCTGCTTTTGTCTCTTCCTGATCCATCCGCGTGTGGCCAGCGGAAGAGAAAAGATGTTTGTGAAGCTGTCCTTTTGGTCCACCAAGGTAGAGTACCGTCTGTTTAGGTGGACGCTATTTCTGAGTGCTTTTTACATAGAAATAGTATTTCCTAACCTATAGTTACTTTCCAACCACATACAAAGAGCAGGCTTTTGTCTCCAGAGCGTTCCTAGTCCATAGGATTAACGGAAGTAGAAAGGACGTCCACGTTGCAGGGCACTGGAGTGTTTCAGGGTGCACAGTGCCTTTTCCCCATGAAAAGCACTCTTCTTCAGTCATTAACAATTAATTCACCTCGTCTTAACTCCATGTGGATTTTTAGCTTCAATTCTGGTCATCTTTATATAGCAGCGGCTTCTGGTTTAAAGCACAGTTGGTACTGGATTAGGCATTTTTCTGTGCCTGCAGAGAGAGCTGGTGGAAAGGCTTACACGTGTGCTCCTGGGGTGACACGAAGCCGAGATGAAAAGTGAAGTAAGGCCAGATGGAAGTGCTGTTAAATATCCCTAGTAGCCTAAGTCTTAAAAGCTCTGTTTTCTTTGTAAAGCTTTCCTGCCGTTCATTCGGCGTGGGGAATGTATCCCACCGTGTTATTTAGTGCGGTCGCACGTAACAGATGATGTGTTTGCAGCCCGAGCCTGGCGTGGCCCGCGGGGTTGTGCTCTGGTCCTCAGCAGTGAAATGTTTGGACGCGCTTTTGATGAAGACGTGTCTTCCTGTGCTAGACAAATGAAGAGTGTCATTTGGGCAACCCTGGGACTTCTCAGCGCTGCTTACCTCAGATAGCGTTCGTGCTGCAGACCTGGGCTGGATTATGTTTATCGGTTGGCTCGTGGGGTGCTTTTTACTGCTGCGCCTGCTGCTCGTCTTGAAAAGAAAACTTGAAGTGGTGTTGCTTGGTTTTCCTTTGGCTCCCACTTCATTCTTAGCCTTGTTATTCTTCAGCATACTTCAGAAAACTGCTAGAAGACTTCTACAAACCTGAAATGGTTGCTGGGATTATCTGGGATGTGTACTTTAGTTGAGTATGTGAGATTTCTTCTTGCCCGTTCTCCGCTAGATTTAAAAGTTATAGCTTGGAAAAATGACTGTGGGAATGGCAATTTAAAACAGCCTGTGTCCTGGGGCGTGATTTATGATGAAAAAAGCAGAGGATTTAGCAAGTCTAAAGCTTCCCTGTCTGTTGCTCTGTTTTAAGCATTGTGGGATAATCTAGCATATGCTTAGTTAGTCACTGCCTCAAACGTAGAAGTATTTTAACGTTGGTACCTAATGTCTTTTGCAGACAGCTTAGATAATGTCGCCGTGTGAGAGGTGTGGTGTGTGCTTACATTTGCCATGGCTGCAGAAGAGGAGACAGATACCTGATGGTTTTTTGTTTTTGTTTTTGTTTTTTTTTCCTCTTGTGGCATGTAGGTGATGGTTTGCCTGATTTTACTTGGAAATGAGTGCCAGAATCAGATTAAGTGATGTCTCCTGTCCAGCTTTTTGGTGACTGTGAGGTGACAGGGTGGGTTTGACATCTTGGGGCTCATTCGTTACACCACAGCGAGCCCTGCTCTCTTCTCTCTGGTAAAACAATGTCTGGGATAGGTTTGATGTGCAGCCTGGATCTTGCCTGGCTGTCCTGGGGACCTGCCTTCTTGCTGTCCTGCTGCATTTTGTCCCTGCGCTGAGAGGAGCCTCCAGGTGAAGGTCAGGTGCTGGCATGGTCATGTGCGACTGCAGCTTTGTCTCCTGCCTTGTGTCCTTGCATTTCTTGTCTGTCCTTAATGTGCTCCCTGTCCCTCCCCAGTAACGCCGGGTTTTGCTTTGCCAGCATCTTGCGGATGTTGACAGGATTGGCCTCTCGAGGCGTTGCTAACTGTGGACGGGGAACTGGTTTTGCAGAAATCCTTCCTTTGATACTGTCTGAGAGGAACACAGATTTATTTGTAAATCTTTAGCGATCACTGCTGCTGAGAACTGTTGACCTCTACATTAGCCCAGTTTACAATACTGAAATGTCATTCCATGGGCTGTTGCTTTCCTTTAAATACCATTACAATATATTAAACACAGAGTTGCTGCTGTGGGGACTTATGCTGAGGTAAAGTGTTGGTATGATACCCAGAGATTTAGTCTCTCAGTTTGTGAATCTGCTTATTCCCAGTGCCTTAACTTACTGCTTCCTCTGAATGGAAGCATCTGAAATTGTCTTTTAGGATTTCTTGCACCGTTTTGACAGACTTATCAGTGTAGTTCAAAGAGTAAAGTTTTTATTTAAATAACACAGATGTGTTTGTTCAACTTTACACTTACTAGTCCTGGCTTCTTTCAAGTTCGTGACTGGCTTTGCCTCAGATTTAAATATTTTGTTTTCCAGACACAAGGAGGCTGAGAGGAAGGATAAAGGTTTCTGCACATAGAGAGGTCATAGGACGGAGAGAGCTGGCAGGAGCAGAAGCCTTGCTAGGGCTCGCAGAGCAGCACCCCGTACCAGAATCTCCGTGGTTTAGGAAATTCTGGAAGGCAGCTGGATTTTTCTCTATGCCTGTGCTTTCTCATCTTCCCAACAGCTTGATAGTGAGAGAAATAGAAGTTCAATAAATAGTATAGCTAGAAAAAGGGTAGATAAATGCCCCCAACCCCCTTGAGGTGGAGAAATCCTTTTATTCAGTTTGGATGATTTTGGTAACAGAGCTGGGATTGAGCTGAGCTCTGGGTTATAAAGATGCTCTGATACAGTGAATGCTTCCAAATGACTCCTAATTCTGTGAACTAAGTCTGTTTTGTTTACTATGATTGTTATATTCCTGATCTTATTTCAGAATTCATGTGACATGTGGCTTCCTTGGAAAGTTAAATGTTGGGTAAACAGCGTTGCTTTGTTACTTTAAATTCAGTCAATAGAAAATGTGCTGCAGCAGGAGCACAGAAGAGCCCAGCAGGCCTCTGACTGGAGCTGTGAATTTTCTTACAGAATTTTGAGACACTGTGTACCGAATGGGTGCTTAATATTTGGCTGGGAGGTGCTGTCATGGAAATTCTCTGGTGATCTATTTTCAGTTGAACTTAGTTTAGTTAGTGTGCATGTACTTTTGTGCAAGGAACTAAGCACGCTAACTTGGCTAACAACTGCAGGTATGGCTTTCTTACTCATCTCTATGAAATGCTCACAAACCAAAGGACAGAAGAATTATTTAATTTGGTCTGAGGGTATAAAATTCCGTAGTACCATGGCTTTTATTTGAGAGTAGCCGTTGGCCTATACAGCGAATAAAGGACCTAACAGCTGGCAGCAGGTAGCTTGGTGTTAGCTGCCAGAGTAGATGTGTGTGGTCTGGGATTTTGGTCTGCTTCTGTAAGAGCAGATTACTTTTTGCCGATTTTTGATATAGGTACTGGTTTCTTTTTAGTGGCAATTGAGGAGTGGATAAGGGTATGGTTGGATGACTGTATGTTGGATCACTGTTGAGACAAGTGCAGTCTGGGAAAAAAAGTGAGTAATATTTCAATTGATAATGTAACAAAATAAGAAATTTTAATATGCATAAAAAAATACAGGAAGAATGCTAAAAACATGTTCTTCTGGTACAGCTGTAGAGGTCTGATACCAACGGGCCTGGATAAAGCTCTGCCTGACCTGATGCGTTGAGGGTCGCTGGAAGTACATAGCTTTGTAGGAGATCTGTAGGTGATCCTAAAATAGCAAAATGAATCAAAACAAAAGGAAGCTCTTGTGACTTGAGTTTTGCTATATAGCAAACGTTATAGGAACACTGTTGTTGAAAGTAACTCTTCAGATTGCGTTCATCTCCATGAGTCGATTCAGTGCATGGGAAGGAAGTATGGCTGAGAGAATCTCTGAAGTTTTCTGTTTAAAGGTGTAGGTTATAGAGGAAACAAAGCAAATGAGCTGGTGAACTCCAGAACCACGAGCTCACAGAGCTGGTTATTATTTTAAAGGTTAAAAGAAAAGCAGAAAAGCTGTTGCAGAGGTCTTGAGACTTAATTGGTTGAATAAGGATACGAAAGGCAAGGACCTGGGGAGAGCCACTTCAACAGGAGCAGGCTGAGTAAAGATGCTGGTACATTCTGGAAGGTTTGGTAGTGAAGTTACAGGTATTTTTGCACTGAAGAGTGCTAATGTAAGGTCAAAATAACAAAGCAGAGCAATATGGTCACTAAATATGTTCTAAAAGAATCTGTTAAGCTTAGAAGTATTTTCCTTTCTGCTTGTTCTGCTGTGAATTTGGTACACTGTTTTATATTTCTTACAACAAAAGTGCCTGTTGGTGTAAAGACAACTGAATTCCTTACTTGCTGGTCGCCAACACCATCCTTGGTAGCATAAGGCTGGGGACTGGCAGAGGTTTCCAGCCTGAGTCACGTATTTAGTAAACATTTAATTCAATTTGGGTATTCACCTAGGGAGGGGATTAAATGAGAGAGGTCAAGCAGCTGCTGAGTGTTGAGTAATTCAATACGTGGGACATGTTGAGATTTTAATAAACATCAAGGTAAATGGTTTGAAACTGGAGCTGGGAGTTGAGGCTCCAGAAAGAAAGGGTTCATCTTTCAGTTTTAATTACGAAACCAGAGAGACCTCTATCCTCGAGTTTTGCAAGCTGTAGGAAGGTATAATGAGCTGCCTTCAGCTTTGATTCTGTATGTGAGAATATCCTTCAGGTACAGATTAAAAAGACAACTATCTAAAAATATTTTTTAAATTGTTGTTTTGGAGGCTTCTAACCTACTTGTTTAAACAGCACGCAGTGTAAGCAGTACGTGCTCAGGATTTATAGACTGTCTATGTTGCCAGGTCAAAAGGAAAGAGCAAGCAAGACTTGGGTGCTGTGCCTGCGATATCCTTAAGCCTGATTATATATATTATTTCTAAATTCAGCTTTTTAGTTAGATTTGTGTTCATAAACACGGATTTGGACTGAGATTTCCATGTTTATTATTGCATCATTCATTTTTCTAGAGTTGAATACAGTTTTACTTTCTGGTGTCAATCCAGGATGCTGCTGCAAGGGTCGTTTTCAAAATCTGTTGCTCCACACATGACAATTTGTTTGCTGTGACAGGGAGGTGGAGTCCCTGGGCGTGTGTGGTGCTCAAGCTGTTTGTCTTCGGTTGCAGAACTCATCCTCAAAACGGAGGGTGCAATCCATCATCCACTTAGCTTGTAATACAAGACTTTGTCTCCTTCAGTTTTGAAGTTTTTAAACAAGTTATTCCCCCGCCTCTGCCCATACTGGGAAGGAATTGAATTCCCTGTAAGCAGCTCCTGAGCCCTTCAGTTTTGCTCTTCCACATCTGCCCTTTAAGTTCTTTTTTGTCCTGTTTCCTGATGAAAATAGATCTGCAGCTGCCTGCTAATATGCTAAAACCCCTTCCTGTCACGCTGACCCGTGTGAGGCTGTTGTTTCCTTGGACGTCCCTCAGGTGTCTTCCCTGTATGCGTGTGATCTGTCGTCTTTGTCATGTGTGGCGCGGCAAGTCCTTCGCCATCTGAACATCAGCTTTGTCTCTCTTTTTGTCTTTAGCTGCTTGGAGTCCTGGTATATAATTTACAATTTTGAAGCTACAGTGATGATGGATAGCTTTGCACCTCAGATCCAAGAGATCAGAATGGTGCCGTAATTAAACCAGATAGGAAAACTGTTTATTCTCATTTTCTCCCACATCGTGAGATTTATGTGCGCTTCTAAGGTGTATCAACATCTGCCCTGTGTGACCTTCACCGGGAAAGTGAGTCTCCTTTAGTTCACAGTTCAACCTTGAATCCATGTTTTATTCAGTTCTTGAATATTTAGGATACCTCATCCCCTCATGAAAAAAACCAAATTTTTGAATGTGAGGTTCCCTCTGCTATGCATTTCTGCTTGTAAATCCATTGTGTAGGTGATTTGCAAGTATGAAAAATCTTAGGGATTTTTCCTTGCTTTGTGTTACAGACAGAATTTAAGCAGAAAAGATACTAGCTTGCTTAAATCTTCATGTATTTTGGTTTGTTAATAAAACTATTATGGCATCTCAAGAAGAGCTGTTTCAAAGAACAAAGCATTCAAAACACACTTGCCTAAACTTACAAATTTTTTTTAAAGTGCTGACTCTGAAGTATTAACTTAAATTATACTTCTAAGTATGCGGTAATCAGCAAGTGATTTGAACTTTATTCTGTTTTGCTGAATTGATCCTCTGAAAACACTGCTATCGGGGATGATTTGTGTGGCTGAGGCTTTATTGAGCAAACAAAACCGTAAGAACTGTCCAGCTGGTCAGAGCAGAGATCGTTCTGGTCCAGCAAGCTGCGTGCCATGCGTGTAGTGCTTGAGAGCGGGGCGAGGAGCCCTGTGATAGCCGGCTGCCGGCCTTGCTGGCATCCACGAGCGTGGCACCGAAGCTGTTCCCTGCTCACAAATGTAGCTCCAGGGTTTGTGTGCGGTTTTGGGTGGTGTGGTTGGTTTGTTTCATTTGTGGGGTTTTTTGTTTATTTATTTTTTTTTTTAAATTATCATTGGTATACTTTTTCCCCACAAATATTTGCATTCCTGGTTCTGAGAACAAGTATTATTTTCTTATTTTGTTTTCACAAGGCCTTATAGCAAGATGTTCCATGCTACTGTATGCTGTATCAAAAAGTACATCTTTCTGTTTTCAGATGCACTTCCTGGTAATTTTATTTGACATACTCTAATCCTCTATATGGGATAAGAGGTAAAAAATTGGTCTTGTTTTCTGCTTACTATTTCACACAATTTCATTATATCCGCTCTCTAACTCTTTTCCAAGCTGGATGTCCACAGCTGTCTGTCCTTGTTCAGAGGGCGTTCCGTGTTTCTGAGCTTTCTCGGCATTGTCTCGGGTTTGGATGTGTGTTACCCTGCACTTCTCAGCTTTGATAAACACATCTTCCACTTTATCCTTAGCCACTTTGTACAAGGAGGCTTCCAGCTGTGCTTACCTTTTGTTTTTACAACACTGAAAAATCAGGATCATCTGCAAACTTGGTTTCCTCCTATGCCATTTCCATTGTATGAGTACACGGACCAGCGCTGGCCCCACACCAGCACCGCTAGAACCGCGCTGCAAACTCCCGTCGCTGTGCGCACTGCCTGTTTATTCCTGTCTCTTGCGTTTTTAATATTATTAATGCACAGAGAGACCCTTTCCTTTTATCTGGTGACTGCTTAGTCTTTGTAAGTGTCTTTGGTGAAGGACCTTGCAAAAAGCTTTTCAGAAATTAAAATCGGCTGTAACGACAAGGTCACCCCAAGTAACGTACTGTTGACTACTTCAAATAATTATTTTAGTTTGAGGTAAGACTGAACTTGATAGAAGCCACGGTAGCAGCTCTGCACCATATGTCAATATACAAGTCTATTAATCCTGATTCATATCAATCCCAGTTAAATATGAAGATTTCAGGAGTCTGTCTTCTTTTCTCCTCTAAGCTGCTTCTGAATATTGTCTTTGCATTTGTCATCTTCTGTTTGGTTTCTGCGGAGGTCAGTCTTGCTCTGTAGTAGTTAATGGAGGAATTTTATGCTAGTCATAAAGAACTGAAACCAGCTGGGTAGAATAACATGCGATGCTGTCCTGAGGTGGTACAAAAAGAAGAGAAGATATTTGTCACTTTGTGTCAGAACTGCTCTTTGAATGATACCTATTGCAGGTGATTTTTCTGTGATTTTTGTCAGTAAAGCCTCTTCCCCTGCCTGTTCAATTTCTGGCGGTTCCTCTGGCACTCACCTAGTTGAAGGAAAGGCTTCAGAGGGGGAACTTGCTGAGCTCCAGTTGGTTATTTATCCTGAACTTCTCTGCTGTGGCCTTAAGTCTCAGGGGCATATCTGCTGCATCGTTATCATCTTTTTGCCCTTAATTCTCTATGGCAGTTTTCTTGCTTTTGAAATCTATGAAAATAAATATAATAGTACTTTGTATACCTTTAGCAAGTTGTTCCTCAGAATCTGTCTTGGCTTGTCTCATTATTTTTTATTTATTATTAGAAAGATGGTATTCCTCTTCTCTGAGGTCCTTTGCTGTCTTTGATGAATCCTTATGCTGCTGGAAACATCTATTTTTGTAAATGTATGGTACCTAAAAATGTATAGTGTATAAAAATTGCTTCCCTTCACAAAATGGAACTGGAACTGATCTGTCTTAGGATAATTTCTACTGCTAGTGTACATATGAATGTGATTTTGATTTTGTTCTGTTTACTTCTGGTGATTTTGCTTTTCTTAAATGAGCAATTAACTTGTCTCCAGTCTCCTGGTGCTTATTCCTTTTGGCCAAACGTTAAATTAGGATGGGGCAGAACCACACTAGCTGAAATGCCCATTGGTCAAAGAAATGGTTTCAGTGGTTGGTAATTTTAAGACCTGTTAATTTAGGATGCTTAACATTTAGAATCAATTGCAGAGTGTATAATTACCTAGTTAGATAATTTCATTATCATATCTTTGTTATTTCAGTAAATATAATTATCTTAAAAATATCTCAGTGCAATCTAGCAGTGTATATGAAATAATACTTAGGTGGGCGCTGTCAGTATAGCACGTGCAGAGCTGAGGACCATACGCAGATAAGGGACCAGACCGTGCTGCCTGTGAGTTGCAAAGCTTCTGGAAAACGTGTCTGTGAGACTCAGCTTTGTGCAAATTTGAATCAAGTGCCACTGCTTAGTTCAGTGCATCCTGTACATACTTTTGGTTGAAAAATCAACTGCAGAAAAGAGTTTTCAGCTGCTTTTAGCTTTCTCTTGATGTGGCTGATGCAAATTTTAATGAAACTCTAACAAAACCAGAGCATTTTTTTTATCAGTGGCTCTTCATTTAATTAGTCACCTGTTGCTGCCTTGGTTCTAGCCACTCTTCTCTCGTTCTCATGCTGCATTATTACCTGTTGACCTTTGCTAAGGTCGGATTAGTTCGATCTCTGTATCTCTGATGCTGGAGGTTATGTTTGTGTTATACACAGGTAACATTTCATTGCTGCATCAACATTTATTTTCAACTGTGCAGAAAGTAGTTGGTTGCCTATCAAATAAATGAGGGCAGCAGCTGAGTTTCATAAGCATTGTAGTTACAATTTTCCTTTTTACTTACTGAGCTCGGTGTATTCTTCATCTGATGCTCAAACCAGCTCCAAGCAATGTTTAAAAATAGAAGGTTGCCCCTTCCTGCATTTTTCATGTTTGTTTTGACTGGTAACTAAAGTACCAAAAACTGGAGATGTCTCAGGGCAATGGTAATTTCCCTTTAATCTCAGGTGGGCGACTGGCTGTAATGATACGTGAAGCTGTTGTGTTGTTTTTGCAATAGCCAGAGCACATAAAATGGCCTTAACACAGATTTCTGTATTTTCATTACAGAGGGGAACGGTGTTTTCTGCTTCCTACAGGATTACAGATTTCTCTTGTGTGATCCCCTGGTGTGCGTATGGCAAATATCTGCTGTGATTGCTAAAACAGCTCTATCAAGATTATTAATTGTATAATTAGAATGTATAAACAAAACTTGTCACATGACTTTGATTCTCTTGCTGAAATTTTAACGTATGATGATGTGCTATGGTAGCATGCCATAGTAAAAGCAATAATTGAACCATCAGACCACAGTTTCCTACTAACTTACATTTCTTATATTTTTCCAGGGCTTAAGAGAAAATTCACAAGGGGACAGTCTCACTCTTTGCACGGCTTGCTGCTTCGTAAACCAGTGTCAGCATTTTAACTTAGGGATTCGTCAACCAAGTGAGCTTATTGTCTCTTTGTGGGTGTCCATGGTGCAGGAAAAGATGATGAACCAAAAAAAGTTGGCCAACAAGTTATACTTTTTCCAGAAACAACAAGGAATGAAGATATTCTAGGGATCTTATGACTTTGAGGTTTGTGTTTCTGGTTCACTTGCCAAACTTGCACATTAGAACACTAGTAGAGCACTAAGCTTTGTGTAGCATCCCTAGATATCTCAGGTTTCCTAAATTATAAATGTGCTGGGTTTGAGCCTATATTAGCAGCCTATATTAGCATGAACGTATCAAATGGAAACAAGAAATCCATGTCTTTTGGCCTATGTGAGGTGTAGGTTTGGTACTGCTTTCTTCTCCAAAATGAAGTCTGCCGATGGAAGCAGAGCTATGATACCATTGGAATAAATAAGGAGCAGCGTAGCTCGTGTTTGATGCCATGTGACTAGAGGGTTCTCAGTAAATTGTGGTGATTCTTGGCCTGTATTTGGCACTTGTTAGACCAAGTGTGATACTGGGTCCACTTTTGTCCTCCGAGTAAAAGAAAGATGTTGCTAAACTAGAGGGAGGCCGGTGGAGGCCCGGGATGGATGAGGGTGGATCACTTCCCTGGGGAGGAGCGGCCGAGCGAGCCGGGCTCGTCCAGCCTGGAGCAGAGTCAGTGTCGGAGGCCAAACAACAGCCTGCCAGTTCCCAAAGGGCCATGGTCAGGGGCTTTGTTGGACGTGGGAGGAGAACGAGCTACAACGGTCATGGATTGAAATGGAGGAAGGCTTGAACTAAATATAGATACCAAAAATGTCACTGTGAGGATAATAAAGCTGGAACAGCCTGTGCGGAAAGGCAGGAGAACTTGGAGATTTTCCAGAGCAGACTGGACCTTGGAGCTGACCCTGCTCTGAGCATGAGCTTGGACTAGAGACCTCCAGAGCTGTTGTGTCCAACCGCAGGGATGTGCTGGTAAACTGTGATAGACCTCTGATGTTGCAGGAGGTTTAAGTTGCTGGTGAAGGATTCAGAAGTGATCACAAGGTTGATATAAATGAGGAAACAAGGGACACTGCACTGTAAAAACAAAACAAAATAGAAACCCCAAAACAAAGAAGAAGAAAAAAAGCAGAACAGAGGAAAACAAAGCAAAACAAAAAGAAAAAAAACAAGCCAGCAAAAAAATATATAACCTGTAAAAAAACCAAATGGAGGCCTTTTTTTTTTAAAAAAAAAAAAGGCAACACAAATATCTAATGGCAAGTATTGGACTTGTCAGTGAAAATATTTCGTTGTCTAGTCAGTAATAAAAAATGCCTTCCACTGCAGTTCCACTTGCAAGTCTCTCAGAATACCAACAGTAAATATTTAATAGCAAAGGAGTGTTATTTCTCTGTGTGGTCAATGTTTGTTTTCCCCCTCTTCCACTGATGGGAGCAAGTGAGCTATATGGATCTCACACCAACTTTAAAGATGAGCACTCCTTTGGATTAAAAATCAATGTAGAATTTTTCAGTATGTAGAAGTACATTGGGGGAGTTTGGGAGTGAAAATAGAAATAATAGAGAAATAATGAGAGAACTCCATGTATGTTCTTACCTAAAAACAATCCTTAATTTATTTGATGGAAAATCGCTGTAGTATTGGTGATTTGAGTTATAAATTCATCCTATAAATTGCTGTTCTTTTTCTGGATGATTCAGCATTTGAAATTTAAATTAGAAAAGATGTATTTATTTATTCTCCTCTGTCAAATCAAGAGAAAAAACTATGGTGAATGAAGTCTTGGGTTTTTGTGGCTTTGTATTTATTAAGTATTTAGAATAGAGCCCTTCGTTTTGGCCATTTGCATCTGTGCCTTCAGGGAAATAATTTTTCTGAATATCTTAGACTTTGTTGCCCCAGCCAGATGAGTTTGGATGCTTTAACGGGTACACATATAGAACAAATGGCAGGGAATAGTAGTTACTCGGTGAGCAATGCATTTTTTACTTATCTGATTTTTAAGTCATCTCAAAGCACTTCTGCTGAGGGGAAAAAGTATCATTTTCAGAATTTTTATGCAGAAGTTCTGGCAAATAAATTAACCTTTCAGACTTAAATGAGGATATGCACTGTAAAGTGGTTAGAATTGAGTAGGTATAGTGTCTAAATGAATTCAGAATGGGGTGTCTGAAATTGCAGTAATGGCAAGCAGTGTCTTTGCTCTTATGCCATTAAAACACTTGAATGCCAGAATATTCCCTGGGAGTTAATGTGCAGGTTGTGATTTATGGAGCTGCTTTTGCGCTCGGTGGCATACAAGCAGCAGAGCAGGCTTGGTTCCAGCTGTGTGTTTTGGCTTTCCAGCCCCTGGAGTTGCCGGAGAAGGGGGGATCTGCATCCTGCCGGGCTGGGACGGACCGCTGGCGGTTCTGCTCTCGGCTTCCATGGCCCTTTTACGGAAGCTGAGCTGTCTGCAGCACAGCCTCAAGCACTTTCATCAGCTGGTTTGCTCTCCTTTTTTAAATACAAGTCTGATTTTTAAGCATCTTAATATCATTCCATGTGTTGTGCCTTTGTTTTTTGTTAGTTTTGTTTTTTTTTTTTGCAAACCTCTGCTAGCTTCTTTATACACTTCTCAAGAAGGCAGGTTTACAGATCTTTTTGCCTTTATATGAGGCTTGAAGACAGAAAGGTTATAGATGATGGTAGGTTAGTTTTGGACCATCCTATAAGTGCTGTGTAGTGGCTTCTGATTCTTGGTGCTTGTACAGTGTAGTCCTTTCAGTAATCAGACACAAACACATTTGGATGAAGAGAATTTTTTTACATCAGTTGGTAATTTCATTGACAGTGGAGTTGTCGTGACAAGGACTTACTGCTATGTGGTTGTCCTAGCAGAAGTCAGTCATTGTTAAATCTGAAAGTACAGTTTCATGAACAAAAAGAAAAGGTTTGAATATGACTGTAGAGAGAGAAAAATGATTTACAAGTACATTTCCTCTTCCCTTCCTTTCCTGCTTCCAGTAGGCCCTTTGCCTTATTAAAGAGATCGGTGATTCACTGAGCATATGGCAACAAATCTGTTGAGCTGATAATCCGTGTTAAAGCAGTGGCAAGTTCCAAAAGTTAGGTTCAGTGATTCATGAGGACAAAAGTGTTGCTTTTTCCCCTTCTCCAGATACTCGCATCAAACTGTATCTGTGCAAGAATGCTTCATTTCATTGAACACTCTGAGCCTGTCTTCTCACAGTGCTAGAGCAATTAGTTTCACAAGAGTCAGCTCTGGCAACGCGTGCTTTGCTTGGAGCCGAGTAATACGTTCGTGGCTCAGGCAGTTGTTGCTGTGAAAATGTGTTATTGCTCACCCACAGCAGCCCAAGGTCAGGAATGGGTTTGAGCCGTTCTTGCACCTGCTCCCCTGTCAGTCCCGGGCGTTTTTTCCTTCCCAGTGCTGAGCAGGTTGCTCAGTTGGGTGGAGGGAAAGGCCAGCAGCCTCTCCTCTTCAGATAAAAGAGAAATGAGAATCTGTTTATGGTTTCCTTTTGAAGTCAGCCCACCCGAATTGTGTAGTAGCTTGGACTGGTAAGCCTGGGTGAGCAGTGACTGAGATACAGACGCCTAAGGGTCACGTTTCCAGAGCAGTGAATACGTGTTGCTCGGTAGCTTCATTCCACGATCTCCGCTGAAGCGGAGGTGTCCTCCAGCTGCCACACTGGGTGGTTCTCCATAGCAGTGGCTCAGTCTCAGCATCTCCTGTGCAGCCTGCTCTTGAGGCCTTCAGCTGGCAAATCCTGTTTCTATGAAATGTAGTTTAGTTTCGTTTCTGGAGTATGGTTTTCAGAATAATAACAGAAAAACATTCTCTGAAATATTTGAATTTAAGTGTTATTAACAGTATGTGGTCATTTAGAATTGATGTGCTCTGACGTGGGTTTTTTTTTTTGTTTTTCTTTCTCTTATAAATGCTTGTTACAGTCTTTTAATGGTAAGCCATAAGTGCTAGCCTGAAAGACATGGCTTGCACTCTGATAATCACATTAATGAACCTTTAGGATTGCAGAATCCTGTGTTAACATTTTATGTTTGTGTGTAGTTGAAACAGTCTTGTCATTAGAGTACTAAAGTTGTAATTATTTACTTGTAAAAATAGAGAAAAGCATCTGTGATACTGAGTAATGAAGCCAGAGTCAGAGTTCCTAATGCGATGACTCCCACAATAAAGGCAGACGTCACCGTGTTATCACAGTCCCATACCCTTGATTTCAGAAATAATCCCCTCTGTCTTGCCAGGAATGCAGCTACAAGGCAGGTCATTTTCCACTCCTGGCCACAGAAGGAAGAAAAAAGAGCAAAAGCCAACCAGGTGCTTCCATGTGTTGGGGAAGGTATCTCCTGGGGTCCGAGTCCATCCTGCTGCCAGTGCTGGCTGTGTGGCATGTGTTAGCTCCACGAGACTTACAGACAGCTCTCTGCATTACAGCAGAAAAGGCTAGTTACTGCTAAAAGGCATTTGGTGATCTTCATTCTAATCTCGCAGAAGTAGTCTTCATAAAATTCTCGTTACTGGACTCAAATCATTACTTATGAATAAAGCTTTCATTTGGAAGAAAAAATGAACCTTTAAAGCTCTAATGGATGTAAGAAGCTTGAAAACCTGAATGCTTACATGTGCCAAGATTGAAAACTAATTTGTTGAATAAGATGGTGTAAAATCAATAAGACTGTTTCTGAGAGAGCTGTCTAATACTGGGTTTGATACTGTTGAACTATTAGATGACTGTTATTGTCTTTGGTGAAAAATATGCAAAGCCAAGTTCCCATTTGTGGGACTTTGGAAAGGACATTCCTAGATCAGAATTTCACATCAGTTGCCAGATGAGATACGGAGAGTGTCCAGGAGAAATGTTTTCTAACCATGAATGTGCAATTATCAGAACTTTTAAATGTAATTTTGATGCAATATTGGAATTTATCTTGTACTTTTTCTTCTCTGCATCATTCATAAAGCTTTATCTAAAATATTGATTGCTTGGCTTGTTATACTGATTCTGGTTTTATTTTTCCTGTGTGGGATAAAGAGTAAAAGTGACTTAATCCTCAAAGGCTGCAAGGAATGTTGGACCTCGCACTGAGAAAGAAAATAGTTGGTTTGCAGAGGGAATGGTATGGAAACTAAATACTTCTAATGCTTCCTAAAAGAAGACAAATGAGCAGCTGATGCTGATGACTTGCAACTTTCAAACTTTTATCACAAATAACTTCAAGTGCTTATGGATTTTGTCAGCCATTTTTGCAATAGTTTTGCGCTATTAGTGGAACGACAGATCACCAGATTAATTCACTGTTACACAGAGGAAACAGAGTTTGGCAGATAATAAAAGCACAGATAAAATTTGGTCTCATGATCATGAGTGTGTAAGTGGGCGTGATGACCCCAAGGTGTCTGTCTATAAACCTAGGATTCTGCTGTGTGTTCTGGATTGACAGCTGCTGCTGTCCTCTGTGGTCGTGCCTCACCGTAAAATGCACAGATACACACCAGTGCGAAAACCTGCACACACCAGTGCACCGGAACACACGGGTTCTGTCTGAGAAAATGTGGATTTTTGAAGTCCCTGTGTGGAGATGGACTTTTACTTTCAGTTAACTTTCTATAAAATGTAGATGTTCCCTTACAAAGCTCCTTCAGAGAGCATCACGAGTCATGTGAATTAAGTTTTATATAAAATTGGACTGGTTTGCTCCCAAGTTTTTATACAATTATGATAGGATTTGGTTTGGCTTAAACATATGTTTGACATTTGCCGTAAATCTAATTGATGATTACTGTTTTTATGGTAGATAGCCCAGCATATTTTAGACCAAAATTTAATGCTAGTCTGTATACATCCTTTCTAATCTCACTTTTGTACTCCTGCAATATTCTATGGGTTATGATTAGGGCGCTTCCTGAAACAGGAATGTTTAAAGGTCGTATGGGAAGAGATTGATCCCTGCTGCTCTTGCGTTATTGTTTGGGTTTCTGCGCCACTGAGACTGTAATGTATGAAATGTTTTTCTCCCATAGTTGTATATGACATTTGTATTCCTTCTAGAAAAGTAACGAAAATATTTTTTTTAAAATGTATGAAAGTGCATGATTGATGTGATCCTAGTTAAGTATTGCTATGTTGTAACTGTCATAGTCTAAAATTACAAGCTGGGAAGCTGGTACTGCTGGGAAAAACACAAGTTTTGAGCTTCAGATACTTTGAAGGATAAAAGTTGTTTAATTTTTTCCCTCAGCTGTGTCAGTTACTAAGTAAAATATTGTCTTTTCCTACAGACATGGCCTCAATTAGATGTTATTATAGACCATAATTAGAGCTGAGATGTAACGAGCGGGAGCTTTCAAGATAGTCACTCCTTTGCTTGTCACCGTAATTTGTGATATGTAGGAAGCCTTCAGAGAGACAGCGGGTGGAGGTTTGGGTAGCTCATTCCCAGCTAGGGAAGAGCTGGTTGAGAGAAGGGAGAGAGATGTAGGTTTTCTGAATTACAGGTGTGACAGAGCAATCAAAAGAAATCTAGGGAGTATCTGGTTGTCTTTATTTTTTATCAAGGAGATTCAGGGCTTAAAGAAGTGGCTGAACTAGGCTGTACCTTACAAAGAGGTAACTGTGAAATAGTTTATTTCTTAAAACCAGGTAAAATTGCAGGTTTTCTGTACTTCAGTGGTAAGGGATACAGAGTTGATATCAAAGTGAGGGAAGCGTAGAGGCCCTGTTACATCTCTCCAGGAAGCCCCCGGGTTTGTGGTCCCTGGAGGTGATAGCCCCCATGCAGCTTTCTCTCCTCAGGCTCTTCAAGACTGTTTTGTACGCATTTAGTTATAACATATCTTTTGCCCTAGTCTAGTAAGTATTAATTAGCCTGTGCTACCATCCTGCAATTGAAAACTGTCGCCGAGGTGCTGAGGATAGGCTGTGGACTGCTAATAGTGTGCCAGTAGTGGTTGAATGGCAAATGGCGTCACTTCCCAATTCTTTGATGTGCAGTGATGAAGATCTTTATAGAACTTGTGCTTACTCTAAGGTCTTTATGTGGGACTTGAGAATTTGAATGAGACTGTAATTCAATTTCAAATGAAAATGAGAAGTTCAGAAGTTAGAAGAATAGGCCGTGAACAAGGAAGGCTGCTTTTACAGTCGGTCAAAAGCACAATAATTCTGTCGTTGGGCTGCTATCATTTTACTTTCACGTTAGTGTCTTCCTGGCTTGGGTCCCTTTGCTTTTTTCTAGAACTACATCAAGTAAATGAGTGGTATTCTTTCCCAAGCTATGCTTTTCTTTAAAGCTTTGTTTTTTTGTTGCTTTATCATAATATTTTTCTTTTTTGAAGTTGTCATACTTGGAACATTACTTTGGGCAACAGCTTAAAAAAATGAGGAGAATTTTATGTGAAGGCTACTAAACCTGTTGCTTTGTTATAGGTCTAACCTGTTCATGCTCTGTGTCACTGACTTCCAGTAGTAACAGTGAGATGAGTCTGGACTGGTGGGGAAACAAGCAGAAGATAGGTGTTAAAGTGAGGTCAGCTCTGAAGGACAGCTGAAAGGCAATTCATTCATTTGTTCATTGGAATAAGGTGACAAAATCTAGATGCTTCCGCCAGCGCTGAAGAGATCAGAGTGTCATTCAGGTTGGAGGGACTGTGAGGAGGTCGTCAGGTGGAGCCCTGTTTTGCCTTTCTTCCCTGTATTGGTGGCATTTTCAATACTAGGGTGATGCCCAGAGTAGCACAATAGCCACAGAGTGAAAGAAACAAACAGATAAAGAAACAGAATTTTGCAGTGCAAAAATGAGTCAGTCCTTATTATGTTTGTAATCTCGCAGTTTTGTTAAAGCAAGGAGCAGTTATGGGCTGCCGTGGCCTTTGGAGTGAGAAATCTCTCCCGCAGAGCACGATGCGATGGCTCCAGCGGAAGCAGCCTTCCGGCGCGAGGGCAGGCTCCCTGGTCTGCGCACTAGGCCTGAGGCTGGCGAGGTACTGGGTGTTTACTGGTTGCAAACTTGACACTAGCTCATTCCTGGAATATTGAACTTTTCGTGTTTACTCTTCTTGTATCTGGCAATAGGCCTTAAGAAGTCTCCTGTGGGTGCTGCTCAGCTCCAATATCTTTATAGTTCCTTTGATTGATTTGACAGAGCGTTCGCAGGCCTGAAGCCAGACCGAGCTGTTTTCTCAGCAGCAAAACATGAGACTGGAAAAATGACAGTGTCAGCTTTTCACTTGTTTTTTTTTTCTAGTCACTGTATGTTAATGTGCAAATTAGTGTGCCCTGTACACACAATGGTGGTGTAAGTCCCCACTGAACGTAAATCATACAAATAGTCTTTCTCAAAATTTCCTAAATCTTTCTAAGTGGAACAAAAATTACACCTTCGCTTTGGTATGATGAAATGGTTTCAAGATGATGGATAGAAAATATTGGATTATGGTTTGGATATTTAATAATTTCTGTGGGAAAAAAAATGTGTATGTTATCATTATTTTTCAATCTCCCTTGCCTGTAAGGTGAGTAAGGATTCTGGCACTTCCTTTCATGCATCTCATACAATTTAGGAAATAAAGTTATGAAAGAAAGGAGGGATGGAAACTAAACGACACGCACAGTTATCATGTACCTTGTGGCCCCGTTCGTTTGGCAGATCTGTATTTTCCTGTGTGCTTTACGGTGCTAAGCTGTTTGTAAATACTGATTTGTAAGATGAGTTGCTGATTGATTTGCACCTGACTCACTGGCTGCAAGGATGTTTGCAAAGAAATGGTGTCACCTCCGTTGCACGTATGGCTTGAGAAAAACCTAGTTGCAGGGAAGAGAGTACGAACATGCCAGGTTCGCTTATATAGCAGAAGAAATGCTTCCAAAACTCACAGTACTCATTCATGGTAGGAAAAAAAAGTGTCTGAGTTGTGATTTCACTTTTCCATTGATTTTTGGGCAGTGAAACTCAAGTACTAGTAGTGTCGATTTGGAGGTAGAGTAGTTGGGCAATCCTGGGTTACAAAACCTGGAGGAATATGTCATTCAAAGCATGTTACCAGTCAAAATCCAGCCAGCTGGATTGGGTTGGCTGAGGTCAACTTCTTTGTGTAAAAAGGGAGATTTTTTTTTTTCCTGTTTTCTTTTTCAAAATGTATTGAGTGTGCTTTTAACTTATTTAATTTTTGGAGAGGTTTTTCCTTTATGAAGTTAAGTGTAAAATTCAACAAATACTTTTCAGTTAGTTCTCATTTGAAGTGCCAGTTATTTTAAGTATCTCAAGGGTAGCCAGGCTGCATTTTCTTCACTTGAACTTAAAATCTGTTTTACTTGGCTGAACCTGTTGTCACCACAATTTTTGGTTTCTTCTTCCCAGAATCTTCCAGCTTTATCTCTGTTCCTGTATTTAATGTTCTCCCTGGATGGGAATTTCAGACGCAACTGGGGAACACAGATGGCCTTAAAAAACAACAGGACTTGGCTACTAAACCATACAAGATTCTTTGCCAGTCCTACCATCTTCTGTTGGCTGTTTGATGTATTCTTCTCTGAGATATTATCCCTCTCTCTGACTTGGTGTATCTGTCTTCTTTTACCAGCACTTTGAGTGGACCTCCCTTCCTCCCACTCGCCTTTAAGTGTGGTTGAAGGCGCTACTGAGAGTATCAGAGGGATTGCAAGTGCAGGCCCCTTTTGTACGTGAAGATCTCAGCTGTCCTGAGGTTTCATACTGTTAGTATAATCTGCATTAACTCGGACTTGTACTGCTCTGTCCAAACCTGTAGTCACAGTGAGGGTGCAACGTGGTAACACCTAGAATCCTGAGCAAGTAAGCATTGCTTTGTGGGTCACTTTCTTATCTGAATCTCCTCTCGGTATTTGGTTAGGCCTATTTGGGTTATTTTATGAATTAAAGAGGGAAGTGTGTGGTGTGTCTGTGTAGCTACAGATGTGAAGTTTGTGCTAAATGGGATAAAGAGTAACTTTCTCTAGACACGTTTGCTGTTACTTCACTGTAATGCAGCAGGATCACAGGGACATAGAAGGGATAGTTCTGTCAAGCTCTGGTGGAGCAGGTGATGTAGGGCAGACTTTGTTTATGCTTCTTTGCTAACTAAGCCTCCGGTGTGACACGTTTCAGAGCAGATAGACAAGGCTTCAGATGCTTTTAGGACTTTTAAAAAATTCTTTTCAGAGATTGCCCAGTCAAGTATGTGTCATGGTTTAGCCCCACTCAGCAGCTGAAGTACCACACAGTCGCTCACTCCTCCCTCACCACCCTCTCCGCAGCGGGACACAGAGGAGAATCAGGACAGAAAGGAAGGCAAGACTTGTGTGTTGAGATAAAAACAGTTTAAGAGAGCAACAGAGGAAAAGAAAATAGAGATGGAAAACAGCAATAAAAAAAGAATATACTGGAGCAGGTAATGTACAGTATCCTGATGCCTGGCTCCCTCCCCTCAGCACCATCCTCACTGACCCACTGAGCAGGGTGTCCCATGGGATGGAAGGGCCCTGGGACTCATTTGGGTAACCTGTCCCAGCTGGTGGCTGATCAGTAACCTGTCCCAGCTGTGTCCCCAGCCACAGGGGCCACCAGCTCCTCTCCCAGCTCAGGGGAAAATTAACTCTGTCCTAGCCAGAACCAGTAAAGCAGCACCAGCTACTCCAGTCTGACTTAATGACTGTTACGTAAAAATAGATCAGATCAGTGGTTCGTCAAGCTCAGTATTGTGTTTCTGACCACGGTCACGGTAGGTGCTGGGAGATGTGTATAAAGGGCAAGCAGGAGTGTAGTGCCTGCTGGTCTCCAGCCCTTTTGTGTCCTAGGCTTCTGGACACAGCAAGTGTCTCTGTAGTTAATAAAAATTCCAGGAGTATTTTCTTCCATTGGTTTGACCAGTGTCTGTTTGAGTTCATGTTAACGTTGGCATCTAGATACATTTCAGCAGGAAGGTGTCACAGCATTGCCGTGTTTGCAGAGCTGCCCCCACCGTTTATTGTTGCCCGCACTGCCTTTGGCTGGTCTCTGGCAGCTGGTTCTTTGGGGAAGAGGCAGTGGATGCCTGCACCCCATCAGTCTGTGTCACATATGAATTTATGGACCTCTCTGGTACGCTCTCTCAGTTGCTTGTTTTCCATCTCAAATACTCCTGGCTTACTTCGTCATTCTGATGGGGAAGCTCTTTCTCCCCTGTTGCCCTTCTGTGAGCCTTTCCCAGTTCTACCAGTAGGATCCAGTGGGATCTTCCTCAGTTGTTTTTCAGCTCTTTCTGTAGCAAGTATAACAATACTAAAAGTTGCATTGAAGGTGGAAAGCACACCTGGGATTTAAAGAGTGATACAATGACTTATTCTTTGTGTGTTGCTTTACTCCTGATAATATATCTTTCTTTTTATCCTTTTTTAAAAAATAAAATGCTGTTGAGCTGATGTTCCCATGGCTTTGACTATTTAATCTTAGAAATCCTTTAGGTAGATAACCTCTCATCCTGACAGTATCTTGCTGTTCACTTCATTAATCTCTTCCATGGTCTAATGATGCTTCTGAGGCGTTCACCAAGCAGGAGTGTCCTGGAATGAGAACTTCCCTTCAGCGGGAGCATGGATACAAAGAAAGTTTTTTCTGGTTTTGTTCTGGTATTATCTCTGAATGTTACTTATATGCTTTGATCATCTCGTGGTTTTTCAGATTTTCTGTCAGGGTTCTCGCTTTTGATAAATGAGTATATTACTGGTTTGGAGGACTTCTCTGGGTTGTTTTGCAAGTGTTGGCTTTATGTTTTTGGGGGGTTTTTTTTTGTTTTGTTTTGTTTTTTTTTTTAACGCCACCTAATTGTCTTCTTGCACTTAACCTGTTGGAGTTCATGATCCTTCCTGTGTCAATGGGACATTTAGATGCTTTTTGAGAAATGTGTTATTTTTTTTTGTGATGTCTTTTACCATATTTTCCAGCTGCAATGGTTTTCTCTTGGTCTGTCTAAAGTTCTTTTTTTGCTAAGTGATATTTTCTCTGAATCTCCAGAGTGTTGTCTTTAAATAATTTCAGTGCTGCCCACCACAGTTAGCGTGTCAGCTGCCTCTTTAGGCTCCTTTTTAAGAAACTCCTTTTGTTACTTTCCTGCAGTTTCTGCTTTTGAAGCTAAACAAAAAAAAATCCATTAAGCTCCGTTTTTGCTGTTCCTACATGGATAGTGCGTTTGAGAACGCTGCGGTCAGCATTGCAGAGCAGTTCTTTGATGCCCACGTTTCCCCAGGTACCACACGCTGCTCAGGGTTAAGTGAACTGTTGCTTTTCTGTTTGTGGGTTTCCTGCTGCTGCTAATCATATCCTGGGATGGAGGCTTGCAGTGCCTCCTGATGTGACGTTATCTAGTTTCCATGGAGGTAATGGAAGGCTCCCGTTACTGTTGTGTTTTCATCCTTTGCAACAATTCTGCTTTCTTCCTGTGTCTCCTTACATGCTTCTATTTCTGTGCTTGCTGTTGCTGCCACTGGCACAGCAACATTAGATTTTTAAATTTTTTTTTAAATATCTAGAAAAAGCCATATATAACTTTAACCTCTGGTTGCATTTCAAGGAGCTTTCAAAACATTTAAAATCAAGAAAGAGATGGTGCCTATTAACTAAAGCTAAATTACAGGACACATTCATACATTCTCCCTAGCACAGGAAATAGCAGAATTATCTGATAACTCATGTCTCAACAGCGATTGCTGCTGCGTTCCCCAATCTCGCTCTGCTTGTGTTGCATGCCCATGTACGCCAAGCTTTGAAAAGTGCTGTCATTGCTCGTCAGTCAGCGTTATCCAACACTGGGGCTGCCGGGAAGGGTTTCCTGTAATAGTACCCTGCGGTGGCACGCGGGGTTTGGGGGAGCTCGGCCTCCTTCCTTCCCGGTCGCGTGTTGGGAGCTGTGGGTGATGTGATGGCAGGCGGGGTGTGAGCCACTAAATAAAACACAATGGAAATCTACAAAGAAGTTAATAGGAGTGTGATGCGGGAAAAATGAGGATGGGGAGGGGGGTGAATGAGGGAGGAGGGTAATTTCCCCGAACTGGGGGGGTGTAGTGTACGACCCACTCCCTCTCTGCCAGGCACCCATGGGTGCGTGTGTGCAGTGTGCTGGGCACAGCAGTTTGTACTGCAAAGGATATTGTGTAATTGGCGGATTATTTAATAAAGTTCATGTTTCCCCTACCTATTTGTGAAGATATTGCGTAAGTGTAATGCTTTATATGGATTGTGATTTCCCTTTGGTAACATGACTTTCTGTGGAGGCTGAGTTTACGCTGCTGCATCCTCACTCGTGTGGGAGGACAGCGGTCGGTTCTCATCAGCTCCCAGAGGGACTGACACCTCTGATAGGAAACAGCCCAAGAACATGGAGAGAGCTGGAGACAGGCCTCACAACTGACCACAACAAGGACAGGGCTGTATCAAGAGCTTGCTTTTCTTAAGCAACAGGGGATCTACTTTTCAAATGCTACAGCTGCTGAAAAAAGTTCATTTGAGTCTGGCTTGCTAACACAGCAGAACCAGTCAGTCAGGAGGGACGCGGTCATGGCCAAGAGAAGAGGTGGTTTTACTTTTCACTCACAGAAGTATGCTGCTGTTGCTTCTGCTTCTCCTTCTATTCCTGCTCGGAAGACAAGAGTGGTAATTTACTTGGCTTACTTTCCTCTGCTGTTTGCAGCTTTTTGGGAAGCTGGACAAACTGCAAGCAGGACAGCCCAGGAAACAGAACCTGAACAGAGATTTTCTTCCTTGGACAGATGAGGGAACTGAAGGATGTGATTTGCAATTAAAACCGGAACAAATTTACATTTTCAGTTCCTGATGAACTTTGTATTTAATTTTGAATTTTGTCCTTAAAAAGAAGACAAAATCTAAAATTACATTTTCCTTTAGAGCGTAGTTACTTTTAAGTGACTTTGCAGAGGTGGACACTTCAGCTCGGTGCCACAGCCCGTGCATCACCGCCTGGTGATGGCCCTCGCGCTTCTGTCTTCCCCGGCAGTCTGAACGGGGGGGAGCAGCGATCCTGGGTTGCTTTGCTGATCAATGCAATCCATCGAGTACAAGATCAAAGTTTTGTAAGGGGGGGGGGGGGGGAAACAACCCACAAGCAAGAAAAGAAGAAAAGAAGCTGAGATGAGACTCATGATGTCCGTACATCTCACTAATTTTTATAATATGAAAGTGTTTGGTTTATACTTGTGAATTTTCTTTGCATCAAATTTACTGCAAAAGGGATTTTCCTTTACCCCACTAATATGCTAAGCTGTTCTCTAAATATACAATATACTTCTTTATAACCTATTTCTTTAGAACATTTTTTTTTCCATGGTTTTTGTTTATTGAGTAACTTCATAATGCTTTTAATGTAGCTTGTTTGATCTGCTGAAGTAAAAGTAAGATGGAAAAATGTTGAAAGAAGGGTTGGTATTTTAATCTTCTTTGCTACTGAATGTAATTTGCCCTTACTGTGCTTTTATTAAGAAAAGCTATAGTTGAAAAAAAATATTAGCAACCCAGATTTCCAAGAAGCTCCTCTACCTCTTTTAGCTTCTTTATTCTCGCTGCTTCAAACAAAAAAAAAAATTACTATATGAATTATGTGTAAACATCAGCAGCTTTTGTTCCACCCATCTAGACCTTTGGTTTTGTATTTTTTCACATATGTCTGTAATAGCCCTTTCTTCTCCTTCAGCCTAAGATCTTTTTCTGAAACTGTATTAGTAAATTTGGAGAGAAGAGCTATTTCTGAAGCAGCCAGTATCTCCTCTTATTTTTAATGTCTTTTAGAAACGAGACTAAATTGTTCATCAGGGCATTCAGGAGCAGCTGCCTGGAAGGAAAGGTATTAGAGGAGGAAAAAAGAAGAAAAAGTAGAACTGAATGCTATTTTTCTTCATGAGCTGTGTGTAGCATTCCCTTGGAAATTTGTGTTTTCATTCTTTCTTATTTGAATGTCTAGCTGATTTAAGTCTGGAGAAATATTTAATTAGGGATTAATGAAAGACCCTTTTATATTACAAATGAACGTACCTTTAAGCTAATTTCCTCTGTCTAAAATCCCATGTTGCTGAGCTTCTAATTAGAAGTTTGAAATAAGTAAAATAAGTAAATAGGTTTCTTTATGAAAAAAATATATATCTAAATATTAAATCATATACATCTCTCATCTTTACCATCCCATTTTAGCAGAGGTAGTACAGATGTTCTTGAGTGAATTTGTGCTGCATCTAGCTTTTCTTCCAAATCTATGGAGTCCAGATAAGGGACCTCTTACTGTTGAAGTGATTCTCCTGTTTTGTAAAGTTCTTTCCATAAGTCCAGTTCCCAGTTTAGAAGTCAGACTGTAATTTTGCTCCATGCTGTTCTCGTTGGCCATGCGTATGGCTGTTTAGGGGGACCAAAAATGCCAGCTCTCCCCCCAGCCCCTTACACTTCTTTGAACTAAGAAAGAGCAACACAGGAGTCAAAGCAACAACAGAGTAACCAGGCATTGATTTCCATTTTGCCAACCTTTACTTGAGATGATAAAAGCAACTGGCAAGGGCCATGTCATTTACTCGGCTGAAAGTCAGATTTTCTATTGCACAAATATTTTCTGTTTTCTCCCACATCTCTTTCTCTTTATTTGACGTTGGACAGCAATGGGAATTTGAGTTCCAGTGAATCCTGTATCACCAAGACGGAATTTCAAAAGAATTTTTTTATAGTTGAAAGAGCATTCCACAGCATGTGAGCTGTGATTGTACGTACGCGCAAGCACCGTTCACAGCCTTGGTCTTCACAGGCCTCTGGAGGGATATAAGAAAGCCTCAGCAAGCTCATTAGTTAATTCTCTCCATACAAGCACTTATTGTCCCTGCCCCCTTCTCTCTTTCTTTTTGGTTTGTAGGGGAACCCTAGGATCTGACAGTGAACTTTTGGTCTCAATAAAACGGTTATACAGGGTTTGGGTGGAATTTGTCTGAACTTCATGAAGAGGCAGAAAATGTGGAAAAGGCTTCCTCCAAGCAAAATATGAACAAAATGTTGTGATTCATTAAACTCCTTCCAATTTGCCCACGAGTGAGAACCTTACAGTTATTCAGCTGAATAGTGCATGGCCCTGAGGGGGCAGAGCCAACAGAAAAAGAGATGGCATTAGTCCAAAGAGCAAAATGCATGTTTTCAGGAAAATTAGGAAATTTTGCTCCAGGCACATCCCTGCTTGCACAGTGAGTTTGTTATATTGGGATTTTATACTGCTGTTTACTTTGGTTTTAAGTAAGAAACAAAAGCTGCTTTTTAGTGTCACATGATATCTGGAGGGTGCTCCGTAGAGTAGACGTCTGCTTTAATGCTTTCATATGCGTTTACGTCTCCCGGTTGAAGTGTTTCAAGTTACACTGATGGTCCAAGGGCCAGTTACTTTGGCTGTTTTGGACAAAGTTTGTACCAACTTCCTAGTACTGTATCTTTGTTTCTGAATACAGAATACTGGTTACGGTAACCTATACATAACCACCTTGTCATCACTTTGTTAAATATTGGTCTGGTATCCCATTTGTATACTGTTGCTTGGAAAATTCAAATCTTTACCCATTTTAGAAGAAAAAGCCCTGTTGAGGGCTGCTGGTAAAAGTGGCAGGCCATGCAGCTGAGCTGTTTCCAGGAGAGGGCAGTGGTGTCATGCACAGCATGGCTGGCAGCCTTCACGGCCTGCTGCTTCGAGAGGCGTCCGGAGCTCCTGTGTCGGTGCTGTCCTCAGCGTGCAGAAGAGATCTGATGGTCCCTTGCTCTGTGTAGTCCTGTTCCTGAC
Source organism: Ardeotis arabs (assembly GCA_011801015.1). Taxonomy (NCBI): domain Eukaryota; kingdom Metazoa; phylum Chordata; class Aves; order Otidiformes; family Otididae; genus Ardeotis; species Ardeotis arabs. The sequence goes on from JAAGAY010147857.1 coordinate 57,716, forward strand.
ACGCAGGTGAAAAGAGAAGCCCGGCAAGTCCTCTCTTCCAACACTTTTAAAACCCTTTCAAGGGTAAGATTTGCCAGAGTACCTTGTGGTTGTACAGAAGTGAGCGTACATTTTGTCTGCGCTACACGAGTGAGATAACTTTAATCCTAGTTAACGTACTGTACTTGTGTTTGCATTTTCCTCTTTACTGTAACTTGCCTAACAGTCCTCGCTGACAGAGCGTAGTCCTTGAGGTGTTAGCTGGGAAACGGGAGTCCCCAGAGCCGGCAGTACTTGGCCTGTGCACAGGCCTGTTCCAGGGCCTGGAATAGTCCCTGCAGCCTCTCTCCGTAAGTGTGTTGCTTATGGTGTATTTTTAGACAGTAATTCCTTTAGGAGTTACTGTTGTCTATTTACAAATGCAAATCTTGATTTGTAAGTGAATTGATGTTCACCTTTGGCACATTATGTTCAGATGTTCACGCAGTTGCACAGGTCCTCCTCTTATTTCCAGCAGAACTTTGGGAGGAGAAGGCTGTGGGGCTGCCTGCCCTCTCCTGGCAGACAGGAAGGCTCATGTTGCCGTGTCACCGCCAACCTAAACGCCCTGGGATCTGCTCCTGCTCACTACCTCACTTTATCTGTCTGGATGGCAAATGCTGCAGAGCTGCAGCTGGTTCTCAGACCACAGAGGATTTGATTGCTTGTGCTCGGTGCCATTCAGAGTATTTAAGAGCTGCATATATGGAATACTTTACAAGATTTCACATCTTAGTACCTCATTGTGTATACTGTCTGTGTTATCTATTAGACAAATAGTGGAAATGACAAAGTAGTCCTTTTCCTTTACTCTCATTTACTTGTGGTTGCAGCTGCTTGAGTGCAACTGCAGACTAGACTACTGGTAAGAGGAAACCTGGGGAATGTGACATGGGGGAGAAGTGAGTGGTTAAAAAGATGAGCTGTGAGCTTATTACCTCTAAGTAGCCAACAAGCACAGGACTGTAATAACCCTTTATGTTCTCAGCTTCTCCTGGTGTGGGGTCTTGGCACAGTAGCTGGGGAGCCTTGCTGGGGTACGCATTGAGGAGGCTGTCAGAATGAATCACAGCCTCTCAAGCTGGACACTTGATACCATGACACTCATTAACGCCTTGTTCTTCACTTTCCCTTCGAGCCACTGCACTTGCAAGTGAGATGTGTCAGAGCAGAGCTGTGGCACCTTCATCTCCAGAGCCCTCCCAAAGCATCAGCCATAGCAAGTTCCCCCCTCCAAGGCACCCACTGAAGGATGTCCTCTATCTGCTAACAAGAGGCACAAGATTGTGTTGAAGTAAAGAGAAAAAAAAAAAAAAACCAACAAAAAGTAACCCAATAACCAAGACAGACCTTATCCTTTTCTGAGGAAAGGCTGCTTCCTG
>JAAGAY010147858.1:0-35500 GCA_011801015.1 Ardeotis arabs
TTGTGATAGGACAAGGGGTAATGGTTTTAAAATAGAGGGGGGTAGATTTAGATTGGACATTAGGAAAAAATTTTTCACCATGAGAGTTGTAGATCACTGGAACAGGTTGCCCAGAGAGGTGGTGGATGCCCCATCCCTGGAAACATTCAAGGCCAGCCTGGATGGGGCTCTGAGCAACCTGATCTAGTGGGGGATGTCCCTTGCTCCTTGCAGGGGGGTTGGACTAGATGACCTTTGAAGGTCCCTTCCAACCCTAACCATTCTATGATTCTATGATTCTATGATTTTCCTTTGATAAGTTATTACTCGTTCACAAGTAACTGATGTTTTGCATTCTTAAGTGAAGTTTCCAAGTATAAACAGGTAAACAGATTGATGGACGTAAATCAAGAAATCACTCAACCCTTCCAACCTTAAACTTAAAGTCATGCATTTTATGTTTATAGCAGTTAGTTTGGGAGTTGCTTTGTTTTTAGGTCCTTATCATTTGGGGACCTTATTATATGATCCTTGGGTGATATCTTTGAATGAAAATGTTGTTGCTGTAAAATGAATTGACATTTTCAGGCCTTCATAGAACAAAATGCACCAGGAAGATCCCAGGATATACTAGTTCGTTTTCTTTGTTAATATTTCAACATGAATTTTCCAGGCTGACAAGGACTACCACTAAAAATTAGTACGATATCTAGTAATAGATTATTTTGTAGTTTCAGCTTAGCATGAATAGAAAACCACAGAACTGTTAAACTCATCTTTCTAGGATCTAGTCAACAGATTCATACTCTGCTAAAATTTCACCTGAGTAAATAACAATTGCAGATATATTTGTACACCAAATTTTAATGAATTTCTTGCATACAGATGAGCATTTTCTTCAAGGCAAAGAATAGTATGGTCATAAAGCACTCATTCTGTTAGAGGTCTAGAAGTTATTATTTGAAAGAAATAGTTGAATAAGTTAGTATTTATTATTTCTATGGCAGAAGTGGTATCTGAGGAGGGATTTGGAAGAAAAATGGATGAATACCAGTGCCACTAGTTTGGAAATTATTTGCAGATTATTATTCTGATCTCTCTGCACCAAAATTATAAATTGATGAGTTACTGAGATTCATATCAATTATATACAAAATCCCCAAACAAATCCTGAAAAAGTCCTAAAAACCCCATGAAAATTAAAAAATGTAATTAGTGAATCAGAAGAACGTTGCTACTTTAATGCTATCCTTGTGCATTGTGTATTACAAAGCAGCCTTAAAATTACATGACCATTCACTAATATAGTCACAAGACTTTTGGATTATTCAGTCCAGTGGAGAAGGCTGCTAATTTACGTTCTTTATTTTCTCTCTGTGCTCTCTGGTCCAGCTTTTTCTTCATATAATTTACTTATCTGGCTCCATAGCATGCTCATCCCCTGATTAACTGATTGCTCTCATGTCTCAGGTCACCATCAGTTTGGTTTTACTTTCTTTTGTGTTTACTACTCTTCTGATTTTGGAACCATTTGCAGAAATAATAACCATTTACTCTACAACAAGTATGTATGCACAAGTCAGCTTTAGAGATGGTGGTGGGGAAGGAGCCAGACTTATCTTAATGAGTGGGTTCAAAAAGCCTAATTATGTCCCTTCCTTTGAAAAATGCAAGCAGTAGAAATCTATCTTTCCTATTATTGATAGATACTGCATTGCTGTGACCAGAGCCTGTCTGGGAACCAGAAGAGACTACATGAATGAACTGTGAATGGAGAACCATTATCTGGAATTCTTTGGACAAAAAAAAAAAATAAATTCTGTGCTGAACTGTTTCTTCAATGAGGACAGGTCAAGAGAGAGCAAATTCCTTCCCTTAAGCACCAGGTCACTGTGTTCAAAAGAGTGCTTGGAAGGGTGACAGCTTGTTGCAGGCATCCACAGACCATAGGTGCAAGTCTCTGCTGTCTGTCCTTGAGGAGCATGGTTTGCTCTCTGGCCGGTTAGCATTTACGCAGCAATCAGCAGGAAGAACTAAATGGAGCTGCAAAGTGTTCCTGTGTAGCTCAGCAGAAAAATGTTCTCTGCTCTGCACTCCTTTGGGCTGCTTGGATAAATTCTAATCGACAGGCTTCAGCAGCACCAACCGTTATATGTGCACTCACCGTTGCACTGGTCAGGAAAAGATTGAGCTGTACGTAATGTTAACAATGAAAAAGGCCAGAAGTGTCTTGTGGAGGTGCAATAGCGAGATTTCTCTTTGCAAAGAAGGATTATACCCTTTCACCTATTTTCATGAAGTATTTAAATGATTTGTTTGTCAGAATAACCAGGAATGCTCATGATTACTTTTGTTTTTTGGGAAAAAAAAAAGTAAATAGTATGTAAGTAGCTCTATTAATTATTGAATGTCACATTACTGAATTCATAAAGGACAAGATAACATTCCTTTGCTTCTTTTTTCTTGAAACAAAAAAATAGAATCCCAGTATGGGATACTGTATGAAGCCAGAAACAAAGCAACCAACAAGCAAAGTTGTCAGAAGTACCAAGATGATAAAAAGGACAATTCCTTACGTATTCTGATAGGAAGTGTTTTTGGAAGTAACCTAAATGCTTCTGAAAAACTCCACTTTCTATATGCAAAGTTTATGTAGCAGAAACCTTTCTTTTAACGGATGACACAACAGGTTTAGATCAGCTGTCTGTAAATCAAAGGTCTTCCACGTATAGTCATATGTCTGAGAGAAATTATGTTGCATGAAATGGTGCCTGAATCTGCATGTTGGTCACAGAGAAACAATTGGAAAACCACACCCCTAGAAAATTAAATATGGAGGTTTTTTGTAATACATGGAATTATAATTGGAATAAATGTAAGATCAATGACAGGAAAAAAATGGAAATGTGCACAGCAAAGCAATAGCAGGATTTATAAAACAGAGCAATTATTTGAAATATAAGCTACAAATAAGACATTTAGATAGAAATAACTACAGTACAAAATAACATTGGAGAGGAGAAACAAGGCATGTTATGAAGAATTTTTTTTAATAGGATTTTGCATTTAGACTTTGTCCAAAATGAAGTTAATAACTCAACAGAACAACATTAGTAATTGCATTGATACCTACTTCCACTGCTTGCAAGATCTTTGACAGACAGGAGTAAATAGGGCTAGCTCACTGACAGTAGCCTGTAGAAAAAGAATCCCTTTCCTATATTACAGAATAAATTTATCAGAAATGGGGAAAATTATAAGAAATTTTGTGTTGGATGCCCAGTAAATAAAGCCAATTTTGTGCTGTTCCTTACAGTGTTTGTTTTCACTGAACTTTGTTTCTTGTGAAGCAAAAAATATATTTTTTTTAGGTCAATGGAAGGAATTAATGTACATATCTTTTCTAATTCTTCCTAGATCTCGCTTCTGCAATGTAAACATCTGATTCAACTCTTTCCGACATTGTGCTTTTTTGTGTGGAATATCATATCCAGCATTCATTATTTAGTCTTTCATATTTGCAATCACTAGCTTCCTACTTTACAGTGGAATCACTCTATTCATTGGATTAGCAAGAAAGAGTGTTTTTTAAGCCTCAACATTACACTGGCTCTCAAAAATCTAAGAAGAACCTCACCATAAAAAGGACACATCTGTTAAAGCACTAGCATGCTTCCTTTTGACCACCATAACATATAAAATCCACATACAAACTGCTGAGATGGGGTGATAATGTGCAGTAGTAGTACGGGGTGGTGAAACACTTAACGCAACAACCCTTCATCCACCACAATGGCAGATGGAAGTGGGAGGGAGTTCATGCTCTCTGACCGTGTTTGGAGACACAGCTGAGTGAACCTCACTACATCTGGAGTTCAACAGAAGAGAACAAGTTTGTAACAGGATTAGGAATCTACCCAAGAAGAATCCTTTGATCAGCACCATTACATTGCCTTGTTACATCAACCTGTCCATCATGAGACCTTTTCCTCAGTTCTTCCACAATGCAAAAACATTTCTGTCGGGCCTACTTGTAACTGCTTAAAATAAATTCTACATGGAGCATCAAATGATCCATTGTATATTTCTATCCAAATGCAATGGATTAACTTAAACTGGCTAACATTTAGTTTCAGGTAATCCCTCAACGATTTGGACTGAAATATTCTAGGGAGTGAGTATGAGTGGCTTATCCAGAGTATCTGAGAGGGAAGTAACCATCACAGAAAACATGCACTTGACAGAATGAAATGCTTGTAAAATGCAGTGATTGTATCTGTTACACTGAAATACAAGAGAGATTTTACTTCTTTTCTCTAAATGAAAGAGGAATCTCAGTGTAAAATCTTATCTTGGTGTTAATTGGTTTTAGTTAGTAAAAGGCTGATTCTTTGCACTCCCCACTTAATATCTTCCTGTCTGCTAAAATACTGTAAATTCTGCAGAATTAACCAGTATCCTGGCACAATGGACTATAAAATTCTTGCATCCCAGTTTCACTTGGAGATTTTATTTTATTTTTTTTTTTTTGCCTAGGTGCCTAGACAATGCACGTTTACTCTGAACTTCACCAATATAATTCAGGCTGAGAATTTTGCTTTCTTTCATTTTGTATTGTTTTATTTTATTCTTGTTGTCAATCTTTATTGATTACAGAAAAAAGCACTTATTATTATTGGCATTTAAGCCATTATAGTTTGCTGGGCAAAATTTTATCACTTGCTTTTTTAGAATCTGCAAATATTGGATGTTCTGTTCTCTACAAGTATTTCATGTTCTCTGTCTCATATAAAATGTAATTATATATAAAATGGGTGCTGTATGGCACAAAGAAGCTTTGTGGATATGCTTACCAACACTATAAGACAGTTTCTTTATACCTTAATGACGGTAAGAGTGCACAGGAGTCCAGGGTTCATAGATCTAATGGCTTTAAGTGGCTTTCAGTTAAAAGTCTAAGTGCTAGCTACTCACATTTTTATAATGAGTCTGCAGCTTTGAAAAGGAAGGTAACTAATGATTAGCCACACTGTATCAGAGAAGATCATTCCCCTCTGTGGGAAGAACATTATAGTTGCAGGGAAAAAAGAATTAAAGGTTTATTAATATTCCTTGTTGAAAGACTATTTCTGGAAGCCTACAGTCTGGAATGTAAAAAAAAAAAGACTGCTATAAATATTACAGTGTTTAATCTCTAATATGTATAGAAGGGAAACACTTCCATCCTGCTGTCTGGGCAATTAGACACACCTCTATGAACTCAGTAACAGAAATTGTTCTTATTCTCCGTTGATTTCCCTGCTAATTCTTATTGCTTTCTACCTTGACAAAGCTCTGGAGTTTTCCCCTTTATTCTTTCAAGAACATATAGAAATTCAAAACAATAGGTTTGTAAATAAAGCAAAACAAATAACTCTCCCAATCCTTTCTATTCTATGGAGATACTGTACTGTACAGGCAAAATTTTGCTAGACAGGCAAAATTCCCTTGATGTGTAGGCAAACAAAATCAGAAGAGACAGATTAGGGTCTATTTTCCTATCACTTACCATAATTTGTTTGTCTTTAGGTTTAGAATCATAGAATTACAGAATGTTTAGTATTACTTAAAGAGAGACTGGTTTGCATTTAATACTTAATACTGTCACTAGCTATAATTTTTATGACCGTGACACTGTTCAGAGCTCTAGGTACATTATGAGTCTGTGGTGCTTGTCAGTGCAGAAACACAGAACAGATAGATGGTCTCTACAGCTCATTCAGGGTCTCTACCTTTACAACCTATTGCCTAAAACAGAAGAAGAAAGGCAAATACAGTTAATAGAGAACCAGAGTAAACAGTGATCCAGTATTGTCCTTGGCATATTGGGAGGTTATTTTGTATGTATTTTAGTTGTAGAGAGCTTTTAAGAGGGGAAAAAAAAAAAAAAAGATGAATATTCATGGAGGCTTGCAGGGAACATGGGAAAAAGCTCGAAAGTTTACAAACAAGACAAGCAAAATGAGATAATTGCAGGATCCCACAAAATGAATGAATGACAGCAAGGACAGGAAACATTGCAAAGAGATTTAAGAGCAGAAAGAAGTATCTCTTCTTCGATGCAGCAGAGAAGATGTGGAGAATTGGCAACAGACGTGCACTCTAAGGTGAGAGCTTGAAGAACGTTTTTGATAGCTGCTTTTATGGATGGCTGTGTGCGTGGTAAGATTGTATATATCAATGACAGAATAATCAAGCTACAAAATAAGGAATAGAGTTTGGTACGTTTATTTCCATGAAAGGATAGGAAAGAGTTTCCAATGTTTAGCCATAGCGAGGGCATGAGGACTAGAAAAAGATCTGAATGTAAATTTTTATTCTGCTTATGACCTTCACTGGCAATCTACAAAATGAAATTCTTGTCAGTGATTAGCAATGAAACAATTAAGTTTAGCCGTACTTTCTGTAGCAAAGTTTTTCCTATGTTTCATAATGTTTTTTGAAATAAAAATGCTGGAGATCTATGCTGTTTTATTCTGACTGAACTAGCAAGATACTAAGCACAATACTTCAAGAGGTAGTTTTGGCTTCCAAAACTACTTTTAGAGCATAACTTCACTGCATGCACAAACTTTGTCATTAAAGGAATGGTAACTCAGATGGTAACTCAGATGGCATTACTGTGAGATATTAGAAAGAGTTAGTAGGAAGTACTGTTGTGGTTTTGTTTAGTGAGGGGGGGCCTAAGGTGGAAGCTTCTGTAGGAAACTGCTAGAAGTCGCTCCCCTTTGTTTAGTGGACTCGGCCGGGCCTAGGGCGGACCTGCTGCTGGCCAAGGCCGAGCCGATTGGTAGCAGAATGTCCCATGATAACACCTCTGCGATAACGTATTTAAGAAGGAGAAAACAGAAAAAAAAAAGGAAAAGACAAGATGTGAAGAAACTGAGCGGGGGCAGAGGCCCAGAGGGGGAGGCGCAGGCCTCGTGGGCCTTGCAGGCCTCACCTTCTGGCCTCTTGCCAGGCAGCCGACCGGGCCCAACTCGGCCCGGCCTGGCTGCAAGAAGTGAAGAGGAGATGAGATGGGTGATGTGAAAAGATCCTGAGAGGCATCTGCCAGCCTGTTGTGAAGAACGAACTTTTCTTGTGAGAGAAACAGCTGCAGACGCCAAGGTCAGTTCAGAAGGAGAGGGAGGAGTAATGTGGCTCCTGGCCAAGATTCCCCTGCAGCCTGTGGTGATGACCATGGTGGAGCAGGTTGTCCCCCTGCAGCCCATGGAGGTCCACGGAGGAGCAGAGATCCACGTGCAGCCCGTGAAGGACCCCACACCGGGGGAGGTGGATGCCTGAAGGCGGCTGTGGCCCGTGGAGGGCCCGCTGGGACAGCCGTTCTGGAGAGGCTGCACTCCATGGAAGGAGATGACCCACGCCGGAGCAGTTTCGTGAAGGACTGTGGCGTATGGGTGGGACCCCACACTGGAGGAGGGGAGGAATGTGAGGAGTTCTTCCCCCGACTATGAAGCAGCGGTGTACAACATCGCGTAATGAACTGACCGCAACCCCCATTCCCTCTTCCCCGCCCTGTGCCGCTCGGGGCGGGAAGGTAGTAGAGATAATGTTAAGCTCAGGAAGAGGGGAGGTTTTTATCTTGTTCTCTGTCTCATTATCCTGCTAGTTTTAGTAATAAATGAATAGTTTTCTCAAGTAGAGTCTGTTTTTGCCCGTGACGGTAACTTTAAGGATTTTCTCCCTGTCCTTATCTCAAACCTCGAGCCGTTTTTCTTATATTATCTCCCCCTGTTCTCTCGGAGGGTGGGGGGAGTGAGAGAGAGACTGCGTAGTCTGGTCCCGATCCGGGCTGAACTACAACAAGTACATATGGCTCCCTCAAGGTTTCGTGTGGTATAATCTGTAATGGTAATAGAATCTCTATCCCACTGTATGTTTGATGTTACAGCTAGAGCATTTTGTACTCCTAGTCAGGAAAAAAACGAATGTCCAGGTTAGGCCATGCTAGCTCTGTAGCAAGAAAAAACCCTAGAAAATATTAAAAATTAGAGCTGTATCATTTTTTGTTATATATTGAGCTTCGCATACGAGGGGAAGAATCAGAGTGTGAACATTTCTACTGTTGGTTATTCTGGCGCATCAATGACAAAGAGAGATTAACAACTTTCTCTTTGCAAGGCATGCCTCAGATGTGCTCCCTGTAATTGCTGCCAGTGTCTGGGAACTTCTTTGTGCTAGCAGGTCTTTCATTCCCAGTTTCCACCCCGTTAGACAGTTGTGCAACATACTTCTACTCAAATTTCTTATCAAAAGCTCTATATGATACAACACCTTAAAATCCAAGCCAAGAGTATGCATATAGGCATTATGCTTGGTCTACTGATGTTTTGCTAGTATTCCTCTCTAGGCTGGAAGAACTGATCTGCTTGTACAGAAGTTGTATTTATGCAGCTTATCTTTTCTCCATGAGAAGGCAATAGGCTTAATTCTGTAAGGAAACAATAGCTTTATTTCCGGATGAAACCCAAATAAAAAAAAAAGATATAAATAAAACACACTGAAGAACTTCTGTGAAAATAATCTCCTGAGATAAACAGTCAATAGGGAACTCTGAATGGGGTTTTAAGCAAAGTCAAAGATGTAAATACAAAACTTAGCACTTTGGAATAGTCCAAGAAGTTTGTGAGTTCAGAAATCAATGTATAGATTATACTGATCTTCAGATGCCAGTAATATTGATAACACTCTCCTGGCTACATAAACATTGCAGAATATTTTCATGAAGTCAGCAACTTATTTTCTACTGCATTTTTTTTAATTGGTAAATCCTCTTTAAAAAATAAATGATTCATCTAAACCAGCATCATCTAGGAGCCCTCAGGAAAGGCAACCATTAATTTTGATTTTAAAATTGCTAACACCAATGAGAGTAATAATGAAACAGAGTAACTTAATGAGTTACCCTGCGGAAACTTCAGCTGAACATACACGAACAAGTTATACCATATGCAATGGGGATAAAAAAGTGTGTGGCAACTTATCATTCTAACATGCAGCTGAAAAAAAAAAGCAATTATGAACAATGTTCACTTTATTTATATTCCTACTCCTTCAGCCCAGATTTTTCTCTTCAAAAGTTGAAAATGCATCTTTGCTGCTACAAACAGTTTATATAATTTCAAACTTTTGATATTCTATGTATCATGATTAAATGATGGCTCTCTACCATGGCTTGGGCCCTTTATATACATTATGTGCACATATAGATCATAAATGAGGGATAGAATATTGGTACCATCTATCAGGAACTCCAGGGTGACACAGGTAATGGAGAAGTAGATTAATCTGTCCTAATTCAGGCATTTAAAGAACTCTTTCTATGGTCCATAGAGAGAAATAAGGGTGTCCAGTGACTGATTCATTTCTTCCTAAGTCTAAACCAGATCAAACTTATCACCCTCTAGTGAAACCTATTTCTCTCCATTGACTATCATGGGAGTTCAGGATGACTGGCTGCTTCTTAAACGCCTAGCATGAGATAAGAGAAACTCATACCTTGGGACTCTCCCCTACTCAAACAAATTACCTTATCAGTAAGGTTGCCTTTTCATTTTTTTCCACTAAAGAAACTAATTTTCAGTTCTGGAATTGAAACTAGCTTTAATCCCTAGACCCATAATTCCTTCAAATGTTTCTCTACAAATCTCAATAAATTATAAATAGTCAGTGTTGAACAAGAGAATTGGAATGAAACTAGGAAAGCAGAACCAAAAATCAAGTCAGGGTGTTATATCAAGTTAGGATGTTACAGTGTGAATGGGTAGACAACCATATGGGTAAAAATGTGATTCCACGATTGGGCTCAGAGGACAGTAGTTAATGAGTCATTGTCTGGAGGTTGGTAATGAGTGGAGTATCGCAAGAGTCTGTGCTGGGACCTGTCTTGTGATAGTCTGTATCAGTGACCTGGAGGAGGCATCAGATCGCACTCCCGTCACGTCTGTAGATGACACCAAACTGTGGAGGACTAGTCGAGATGCTCAAGGGCAAGGCCACCCTCCAGAGGGACCTACATAAGCTGAAGAAATGGACTAACAGGAATCTTATGAAATTAATAGAAGACACATGCAAATTCCTGCACATGGGGAGGAAAAACCCCTTGCAATGACACAGATTGGGGACTTACAACTGGGGAGCAGCTCTGTGGAAAGGGACTTTGGAGTCTGCTGGACAGCAAGTTGAGCATGAGCCAGCAGTGCTCTGGAATAAAAGAGGCACAAAAGCCTCTTGGGCTGCATTAAGAAGGTCAAAGCCAGTATACTGAAGGAAAAGATTATCCCCTCTATTTGGCTCTCATTAGACCACATCTAGAGTACTGTACCAAGTTTTAGTGCCCTCAGTAAAAGATAGTAATCAGTATTTGGAGTGAGTTCAGCAGACAGCCACCATGATGGCTCAGGACTGGAGCACTTGCCCTGTGAGGATAGGCTGAGGGAGAGGGTTGTCCAGCCTGCAGAATAGGTGACTTTGGGGGAACTGAACTGCAGCACCCAGTACCTACGAGGAGGCTATTAAGAAGGTGTATAAGGAAGGCTATCCAGCAGTGTATAGTGAGAGAATGACACAAAGGGTATAAATTGAAACAAGAGATTCAGATGGATGTAAAAAGAAACTTTTTTTTTCCCATGAGGATAATCAAACATTGGAAGTTACTCAGAGAGATGATGAAATCTCTCTCCATCCTTAAGGGTCTTCAAGACCCTACCGGAGGTTGGACTTCCTGAGGTTCTTCATAACCTGAGTAAATCTGTACCAGAAAAGGATACTGTAGTGTGGTCAGAAAAAGAGCTGATGGTGAAATTTTTGATTAGTTAATACCTACCCAGGCGTATCATGAATTTATCAGGTACTATAAGCTTATCAGGTTCTACTTGAAAAGGTGCTAACGCTCCTGTTAAAAGACTGTTCAGAACATCCCTGCTTTAACAGTTAGAACTCTCTAATTTGTAGCCTAAATTTATTCATGGTTTTTGTGCTCTGGTTTTGTGCCAACTTAGTATTTAAGCTTAAGTGACTCTTGTCCCTCCCTGGTATTTACCTTCTTGGTGTGTTTATACACAGCACTCACATTACTTTCAGCTTTCATTTTCTTAGACGAGAGAAAACAGGCTTTTATATACTTCTTTCAGAATAAATGTTTATCATTCCCTTCTTCATGCTAGCTGTTTATTTTGGTACCTGCTGCATTCATTCTTCCTGAACAAGTGGCCAAGACTGCGCACCGCTCTGTGCATTCCCGGGAAGCTTTCAGCGGGATGGGATGACACATGCTACCTTCTCAGACAGCCAATCTCTTCCTGCTTGAACAGTGGCTTACAGTTTCATACAGACATTGCATAATACTAGGTGAAACTAATCAGACTTTGGCTCCCCAGCCTTGCCTCGAAGCTTAGCCTTGCATGCTGCATTAACAAGGGAGTGCTTGAAACTATATGTGGAGCCTTAGGGCCTGTCTCACGTTGCAAATTTGGATGAACCAATGTTTACATGTTCAGCATATGAGCTCACAAAAGAAATAAACCATCTTGAAATCTTGTGTCATCTCACAACAGAGGAGCAGTGGATATTTGGAGCATTTTCATCTGTATTGAAAATGTCAGACTAGCTCCAAAGCCAGCAGTAGCTGGGAAAGAAAATTACTGATGGCACTCACAAATCAGCAGGCATCCAGATTTTCTGACCTCCTCAGTGAGTTTTGAGAATCTGGCATACCTTTAAATAATGAAACACCTATTGTGCAAGCATGAGAAGCCCAGTGACCAAAACACTTATGACACAAGTCCCAGTTAGAAATGTTTTTTATTGCATTCGCAAAATGCTAACATAGAAAGTCCCTTCTCCTCTTAAAAATGTGTAAGAACAAGATAAATTATTCATGTAGAACTTATCTGAATTGCTTCTGATTCAGTTCTTTAAAGTCTGAAAAGCACATCTGGACATGCATCAGTAAATAAACAGGCTAGGCTTCCCTTGAAACAGCTTGTACTTTGAAAATAACCACATAATTTGAGTTCAGGATGACCCTGGTATTTAGCCGAATAATGTTAAAGCATCCCATCAACAGTAGTTAAAAGATCCAAGCTGAGATCAATTTGCTGACCTGGTGAAAACTGGGATTTGCAATGCTAATTTGCTATAATGGCAACAGCCTTATCCAGTTAATTGCATAAATAAATGTATTGCCTATCTCCTTTAGTATTTCTGTTGACCTTAAAAAATTCTCAAAATTGGAGCATTTGAAAGTCATTTTAGAAAAAAATAATAGCTTGCAGTATTCTAGCATGTTAGCATACCTAGCTGCATATCAGTACGTCCAACAACTTAGGATACAGATGGAAACTATAATCACTGAAATCCTTCAGCACTCATATTAGATATGTACATCAGAGATAAAAGGAAGATCAGAGAGAACGTGGGCCGTCTCTGGAAGGAAATGGGAGACCTGGTTACCTGGGACATGGAGAAGGCTGAGATACTCTACACGATGCTGGGAGATTTGGCACAGGGTGTACAGGAGATGCATGTCTTTATGGGATAAGCAGAATGCCGCATGGGATAGCTTAATGTACTTGGTGTTTCAGTTAAGAGCTAATTCCCATGCTTGAGGACAATATCCAAGTTGGTGATTTTAAGCTCTTTGCACAGTCAATGGGGAGAAAGAGAGACTTGTGAGGCCTGACCTGACTGTTGTATGTCCTGAGACAAGATGAGTTGCATCCTAAAAGTGACAGTTGGTAGGAAAGGATTTTAGACAACTAGCTTACTTGGAGATATCTGTGTTATAGATATGTCCATTTTACCAGATGAATCTTGCAGGTGTTTGAAAAGCTTCATCTGATAGCTCTCAAGTTCTTCTGTGAATTTTTAAGATGATGATGACTGTATCACTACCACAGCTCCTTTGCCTTCCTCCAAAACCATTTCAGTCTGCCAGATAGAGTGATGTTCTTAGCTGAGCTTGTCCTGAGAGAACTTGCACCCATAGCTCCTATACCGTAAGCAGATGCCTACCCTGGCTGTTGAGACACAGGCAATGCAGGCTGGCTTGCAGGACTCCTCGATCCAGCAGAAGAACACATTAACACCACAAATTGTAATCAACTGTGGTTCCAAGCACTGCAATCTGGATTGTTCATAGATTTTATCCAGATTTCTTTGTTTGGTTTTTTTTTTTTTTTTTTTTCATAAAATCAGATACAGCAGTCAATAAATTGAGGTTACTTCTGTTTGTTGGAATATTTATAACACTATTTTGATACATTCTCTTTCAAACCAGTGAGACTAAGAGACATTCTCAGAACATATACATCATGAGCAAGGCAAATTATTTCAACACTGATTTAGAATCATTGAGCTGTGTTTGTGCAAGCTAAAGTGCAATTTGCTTTGTTGTCTGTATTCAGCAATTTATGAGGCTGCTTCAAGACACTAATCAATAGTGGAATAGGCACTCTTCAGGACCAGCAGTTTAGTGCAGCTCATTGTACTACGGTCCAGCTTATATGTTATAAACATATAGAAATATACACATGTTGTTTGAAAATGAAGGAAAAAATTTCAAGAGGTTTGTAAAATATACAAGATTATAGTCAACTCTTTGATAGAAAAACTAAGCAAAGTTTGCTCTATATTTATTAAGTGTATTTCCATCAAATCTTTTATTCTCTGAATAAATGCCAGAGTACAGGTAAGAGAAAGGCAAGCTTTTGCCTCTCATAAAGGAGTTTTAATGTAATTTTTTATAGTGTAGTGCTCCCATTTTGTGAGTACACTACTCTCACTGTTCTTAAATATTGTAGATGTGGGTTGTTAGAAAATAGGTAGTAAACTATCTTACCTGAAGGGAAGGAGAGTGAGACTTGTTTATTTCCACTCATGTAGTTTTCTTTGGTTGCTATTAGATATAAATAGGAACTACAGTGTTTAAATTTACATTTTTTAAATGCTGAGAGTTTGTTAGCATTTATAACCAGATGTAATAGAATGAGGGATTTACTGACTGGTAGAGCAGCGTTGGGATACATGTTTTTGTGACGTAACATTGCTAGCGTCACAAAATATTTAGTACCTTGTTTTCCTTTTAAATTTGTTTTCATTTCCCCTTCTTCTCTAAAATCAAAGAATGGGTCTCAACTAGTTGTGATATCAAAGAGTAGAAGAGAGTTCTAGCAAGTTAAACAGAGAGACTTCCCTCAGCTTCTACGATTTGTCCTCACCTTCATCATCTCTTTTCCTCTCAGGATTACGCAGACCATCACTGCGCACAATGACTGCCAGTGTCTGTACTTCCTATAAGGTTTGCTGGAATCCACCCTTAACATCATTTCACCATAACTAAGCCATGTTTACCTTCTAACTGAGAAGCTGAATTATGTTAGAAATATTGAGAAGACATTTGCAAGATCTTGGACTTTAACTTCAATATTCGTGGTTTGATGTTCTCTGTGGTGGGTTGACCTTGGCCAGCTGGCCCACCCAGCCACTCTTTCACCCCCCCTCCTCAACAGGACAGGGGGAGAAAATACAACAAAAAAGTTCATGGGTTGAAATAAACACCAGAAGATCACTTACAGGCTAATCATGAGCAAAGCAGACTCAACTTGGGGAAAATATAATTTAATTTATTGTCAATTAAAATAGATTTGGATAGTGAGAAACAAAGACAAACACAAAAACACCTCCCCCACCCTTCTTCCCAGGTTCAAAACCACTCCGCCCCTTCCTTCTTCTCTCACCTTGACGTCTACAGGGCTGTTTCTCACACTTTTTTTCCTCACTCCTCTCTCTCACAACCCTGTGCAGTGTTTTTTACCGTTTCTTAAACAAACTTTCCCACAGGTACCGTCACCGTGGCTGCCAGGCTCAGCTGTGTACTGCAGTATGTCCGTTGTGGAACCATCTGAAGCCAGCTGGAACCAGCTGTGTCCGGCACAGGGCAGCCCCAGGCCTCACCTGCTGCCACCACCAGTGGACGTAGACGCAAAATACACACACAGGTAAACATTAAGAAGAAATATGAATTAAAAAGGTGCTGAAAAAATAATCAGATGCAGCTTCAGCAGAGCTTGCAGCAGCCAAAGGTTGATCTGATTTACGCCAGTTTAATCCATCCTCAAAAGATTAATGAAACCTCTTTTGCTCTAGGATCGTTTTTTTGACGGCTGTGCAAGGCCTTTGAAGGAGAGCATCTCTTGTCTCTTTACCTTGTGGATTTCCAGAGTGGACATGTTCTCAGCAAGGTTTTAGAGATGTTTGCACCATTTATCTATCTATCTCAGCTGCTTACATATGTCCAGAGAGTCATACTAAGGTTCTGACACCTCATTCCAAAACAAAGCAAGCAGAAGTGGGCAATAAACATTTGAATGGATTCTACTTCATGTGGAGAGAAAATCAGGGGTGCCATACTCAACACATGTTTTAAAACATTTGGTTAAAAACCCTCACATAATTTCATCTCTAATCGTTAGTGAGGATTGATACTTCAGTTTGATTTGCATATCTTGGGCTATTATCTCCTAAGTTTTATTTTATCTTAATAGGCGAAGGATTATAAAACCACTCAGAGGTGCCTGGACAGAAATTAGAAGTATTAGCAATCTGGAAAATCTACTTCCTTCAGTTTATAAGGAAGAAAATATAGAACAGTTTGTTCAAAATTAATGAATAATATGCATTGGGAAAGCAAGATCTGTGGAGCATAAAAAAAGAAAGTGTCAAACATTAAACTTTGTATTGATATTGCAATACATTCATACAACTTTTTAGTAAATCTTGTGTCCAGACCCTTGAAAAATGTTCTAATGAACTGTTGGATGACAGAAAAAAACCCAGTTTCTGAGTTATATGCAATTTCTCATGACTTTAATATGTCGTTAAGACTTATACATACATTTATAACAGTAACATCTGTGTTTTAAAATAATTGGAAACATATGCTGATCGTAATATAATAATGATTTTTTTCATAAGAGCATTTAATTTGATGAACAAATGCTGTGTAGCACAAATGCATGTTTTGGGGTTGGATCAAACAGCAGCTGTAAACATTTCCAAATAGCTGCGGCTCCATTCAGAGCTTAATGGAACATGAGTCATAGCCTGCCATTTGAGCCTCTCCCACAGCAGAGAAGCAAAAGAACAGCCTGGCACTGGAGTCTGAGATAAAAGAGACATTAGGATAGGTATAGAGAGCAATTACACATGTCAATGAAATTATCCTTTGTGCTTCAGATACTTGAGTTCAAAGGTTACAGACAAAATCACTTCAGTATTTCGGACCTCTTCTGAATCTGTGTCTAATTGCAATATTTTTCTATATGCACCAGTATACATATCTGCTTAAAACAGGTTGAGATTTGATCCAGTGCCCTGTGTAGAGACACTGTCAGGCTTTCATCGACCATGATATGGTTCAAGACTAAGATGTACTCAAAGCATTTCTCAACATGCCCATGAGCTACACTTACTTCCTTAGCACTCAAAGTTTGTGTGTGTGTGTGTGTTACATGCATTTATGCTTGTGGCTTTTTAGAAAAACTGAAAAAAAAATACACAAAATTCTATCAAATGTGGAAGTTTCTTCACAATAAATGTTTCTAACAAACATTAGCAAGGTTTACTCAGAAAACTTCATGGCAGTTATCTCCTAGGCCAGATCTACTCCTCTTAAGACCCACAGAAGCTTATAATCCACAAAGTATCAGACAACAGTACTGATTTACTTGATTTCAGGTTTGTCTAACTGTCTAAGACTTCCCAATAAATTTCCTAAATACTTAAATTCAGGTGCCCACACATGCTCAGAAGCACTCTGTTGCAGGAAGACAGCTTCCAGTCTCCCATATACCTTGGCAGTGATACAGCTTGAAGTACAACATTGATTGATATCTGCTTAATTACCTTGAAAAAATGTTATATTTTGTACCTGCTGCCTGCCTTTTTTAGAATGTCCTTAATTAGGGCTCACACTGAGTATAGAAGAGAAGCAGATTATAGAGTCTTCACAGTTCCTTTATCCCTATGGTATATTCTAAGTCAAAACAGTTTTCATTCCTTTTGAAGCTTTCTTAATGCTTTTGTTAAAGCGATTTAAAGACCTCTCTGCATCTACTAACAGGTTATGGGACCAGTTGGAGAAGTGGAAATGGGAAACTATGGCCAGACTGCAGTCAGATTACTCATCCTTAGAAGCCTTGATAATTTTTAGACCTTGGGGACCTTTAGCAGAAGAAATGGACACTGTCTCTTTCTAAGAGTGTTTAGTGGATGAATAGGTATACAATCCAGTATATGAGCTGTGGTAGCATCTGGATTCTCATCTTTGGCACTTTGTGGATAAGAGCCTGTTCCACTGAGAGCTCTTCAGTACTGGCAGCAGGGAGGGCAGCTTCAGTAGTGGGGATGGAGAATTTCTCCTTTCCTGGAAGTCCTTACATCTCTTTGATAGAAACAATTAGACTGGTCAGGCTAGCATGCAGTAGGTATATTACTTCTTTCTATATAAAGTCACTGGGAACAGCCTATAGGTAGGTTATATCTATTTTAACAAATAGTACAACTCAAAGCAATTGTATCCGTAGAATGAAACAGGTGATGCTGAGGTCCCAACATCCCTGTTGGTTTCAGGTTTTCTTATTTAGGCTTAGCTTTACTCTGGCTCCGCACACTGGGTGGTCATTAGTGGCTGGGTTACATTAGGTTCACTCCCGAGTGTGTCATTTATCTTAGTTTCCTCCACATGGAATCTAGGTAGCATTCTTGAAGTCTGCTCTGCCTTACAACCAGTAAATGGCAATAACAGAAAGATTTTCTTTAAACATATACTCCTGGTCTAACTAAAATTCTAGCTAATGTAACCACTTAATTACTCATGAAGAACTCAAATAGGTGTCTTGCATTGTCTTGGATGGGCTTCAGGCTATCAGTCTAGCATGAGTCAGTTGCCTAAAAAGGGGCATCTAATGCCATTTAATTTGCCCTAGGATATCCTTTCTGTTCTACAAATGCCTGTCTATTATGGCATGGACCTGCCACATGTCCTGCATCATACTGGCCAGCCCCACCTGGCTGTTTCAGATACCACACGGCATCTCTAATGCCAATAGATATCTGTCTTTAGGTAGTTGAATCAAGTCCTTAAACACCTGTTTTAAGGTGCCTTGATTTCCCTTCCCCTTGTTTTGCAGGCATGGGAGACACAGTTATAGGCACAACTGTAAGTGTTAGTCATGCTCTTATCTCAAACCTTAGTTATAAAAATACTTACCTAAGTGCTGGAGGCTAAGTTCAGCATCTTCCTCTGACTGATTTAGAATATGGACAGGGACCTGGAGTTCACCTTCTTCTGAAACAGTTTCCTAACAAATATGCTGTAGTCTGCTGTGCTCAGGTTAAAGATGCATATATAAGATTAAAAACTTTCATAGGAGCATCTGAAATTTTTTCCATCAGCCACTGGAAAGACTAACTCTTTCAGTGAGAAACAGCAATTGGTTATACCTCCTCCTACCATGTCAGGAACTCTAATTAGTGAGATTTTAATTTTTCTCTAGCAGTAAATATTTTGAAACTTTGTTTTCAATGTATAACTTTTTAAAAAAAAAAAAAAAAAATTAAGCCTTACAGTTGTTTTTATTGATGTTCCTGTCATCCCTCCTCATGGAAAGGAAAGTTCCACATGACCAAATTAACACAGCCAATCTCTGTTACAAAGCAAAAAAAAAATTGTGTGTGTCAATGTGCTTGCATTTAAAGGAAGGGCATGCAAATTCAATATTTCCTTCCACCTCAGATACCCAAATCATGCTGGTTTGCAATGATAGACAATCACTGCCATTCTTCAGGCCACAAAAATGAAAGGTAAGAATTACTTATGCAGAAATTAGAGCCATAAAATGTGAACATTTGTCATTTTGTCTGACAGTAGTCATGTGCCTTTGTGCTCGCAGCTGTGTTATGGAATTTACATTCTTTTCAGAGATAATTCTACTGGTGCCAGACTACAGCTATGGAGGGACAGATGGATTAGCAAAGTATACACATAAAATATAAAAGCAACGTGGGAGCACACCATGAATTGCAAAATCATAAATGTATTAATTTTCTTTTTATTGTTAGATTAGAGCAAATGTTTGAACTCTTAGGTCATATTATTTCAAACCACGCAGACTTAGCAACGTATTCGTTTAGAATTATTTGGAAAACACTATTGTTCTTGTGTATTAGGGCAGAGGGTTTTTGTTTTGTTTTGTTTTTAACAGAATGTGTAACATTCATTCTCATCACATAGTGAAATAATTCTGTGGAAAAAAAGGATTTTTAAAAAACATATTTAGATTTGGCTGAAGCTTCAGTTGCGGATGATTATTCCTCCTCAACAACTTATCTTTGAGGAGAAATGTAAAATCTACATGCACATAATATATTAGATCTATGAGAGGTAGTTTTCATGCATAAAGCACAAACTTCCTTTGTACCTTGTGAGTTTTACTTTATGTTGAATGGTCATGTTTAGTTTGCCATAGCAAGCACAAAGGGTTGTATTTCCTAGCTCTGAGCTGTGGTAGTTGCAACAGATATAATTGTAACCGGATGTAGCACAAAATTCACCATTAGGATGGGGAGAGCTGTGCAGAATTGTGCACTTTAAATAGGCATCTTAAAAGTTCATCTTTATAAATTAATTCAGTGAAGATTGAGCCAAGATAACAAAATTGCTGAGAGCTCTGCAACCTCCCATAACTCCTATTGTTAATGTCTTTTTAGAGTGACAATTTTGTCTGTCAAAAGGCCAATAAATACCAATTTTAATTAAAACATTTTTTTCTCAGATGTGTTTCAAAGATTATAAAACATATTTACCAGTGTTAAATTTCAAGTATGAAGCTTTTTATGATCCTGTAGGAAGTAAGTACAGATATTTAATATATTAAAGTTTCCTCTTCTGTGTAAAACATCACATAAAACATGATACAAGGTGGGAAAGAGCGGACCTTAATTCTCTTTACCTTTTCTACATTGCCAGTAGCAAAATATGGAGTAGTGAAGGCTTAGAAATTCTTGCAAATACTTCAAACCAAACCAGAAAAAAAGTCATCTAACTTAGTTTCATCAAACTATCTATTAACACATTTACTGTGTTATTTGGAAATTCCTTGCCCCTGTGTTCTAGATTGTTATGGGAAGATGCAGAGTAGAAAGGAACAGGCTAAAAGCCTTCATGATCATTCCTCAGGTTCCTGTTTTTCATTGTACAAGTGTCTGATTTGCTTTCATGAAGCCCCATAAATGAACTGTATACTGAAAATAAAAATGTAATTTCTATCTTTGTGGTGTCTTTGATTTTTTAATCATGTGATTATTGTTATTTTATTTATATAGACCATTTTTATCTCCTCAGAGTTTAATAATAACATTAAAGAGCTTTCTTTTTACAGCCTGAACAGTAAAACTCTTTGTTAAAATAATGTGTTATTTTACATTTAAAGAGTCTATTGTTTGTGGTTTTTTATTGCCTATTACATGTAATGGATGGATAATTGTTTCCAGTAGCCTGATTTGAGACCAGAGAGCCTTTTGCAACCTCACATTTCTTTATAATCTTTCTACCAACAATATAATGGAAGGATAAAGCTATGTTCACCATATGCTTTGGGAAGATGAATTTTTATTAACAATGTTGTGGAATACAGCAGTATGACTTTTTGTTTGGTTCTTGATTTTTGGGGAGAGTTAGTACGTGACCAGATTATCTGTCCAATTTTTCATGAAATGAATAGAATATTGAAAGAAAGATTTTTCCATTCTCCAAAAATAGTATGACTTACAAACTTTTGTATTAAATAGCCATATGTTCAGCCAAAGTATTATGGAAATTTTCACTTGTATTCATTACAGTTTTTAGAATTGGGCTACTAATCTATCATTAAAATCACCAATATGAAATAAAGCGACCAAGGAGGAAATCTTTCTGAATTAAAAGCTTGGCCACTGTTTGCCATGCACTACTTCTTGAACCTTAGGAATGCTAAGATCTCTATTATTATTTTTTTTTTATGAGGAATCAAATCATTCTTAACATCAATGGTGCTTAGAAACCATGCCTCTGCTAAGGTACGGAATGCGTATACTAATAATTTGTTTTGTGGCCTCTAATATACTAAGTGGAAAACCAAGAACAGTGTAAGTAATTATGAATGCTTCCTTACTTCTGCAAAACATAGCACAGCTCTAAAAGTGGGAAAGAAGGAACAGACAAATAAGTCAAAGACAAATGGGTGATTAACAAACCCAACAATATCAAACTTCAAATGTTGCATACATTAAATTTCAAGAGAGACCCCTTTTTGCTGTCACTCACACGCAGACTCATCAGAGTCTTCAAGTAATCATCTAAGCATGTCAATCAACCTCTAATGCCAGTTAGTCCTCCATGACAAACACAGAAACCTATGTCCCGGAGAAGATTCAATGACTGACAGCTCCTATCAATGTACAAACTTAACATTTCCAAGATCACCCTTCTAGTTTTAAATCCCCACAGAATGGGACTTGCTCAGCTACAGGTGAGTAGCACAATTTAGTTTTGGATTCCACAGTGCTGTCTCCAGCAGGTGCTTTTTGGGGAGACAGAAGGATACACCTGGATTTAGAACACAAGGGTAAATGAGAAAACTTCTACAAGGCCCTCACTTACATTATGGAATAACTCACCATTTAAAATATAACTCAGTTATAAAACAGTTAAGAGAAAGAATATGTTTGGTTTTGTTATTTACATTTTACTACATTTTGCCTAGCAAAACATTAGCAAATTCCGTACTAAGATTTGCATAATGTATAAGGGCAGATGTGTTGCACATACGCCTCAGTGACAGACGTGCTGCAGAACTGTCACCTCAAAGCTCTCAGGAAACATTGTTAAAGATAGTAGACTCAACAAAAAAAAAAGAACAGGGTATTACCAATATCTTGGTTGATATCATGCACCAAATGTAAGAAGAAGATTCAGCATGTGCAAATCCTATGCTATTTACCATAAACAGAAACAAATTAAATAGCAGGTGAGATACATATTCTGAATTAATCCTGTAAAGAATGTGCTTAGTTTTCCATTTACTTTTCTTAGAATCATAGAGTGGTTAGGGTTGGAAGGCACCTTCAAAGGTCATCTAGTCCAACCCCCCTGCAAGGAGCAGGGACACCTCCAACTAGATCAGGTTGCTCAGAGCCCCATCCAACCTGGCCTTGAATGTTTCCAGGGTTGGGGCATCCACCACCTCCCTGGGCAACCTGTTTCTTCCTTAATGCTACTTTCCTGACAATAGACATTCTGCAGGGTAGAGCAAACCTTTGCACTTCTGTCATGCTCAGATTATTCCTCAAGGAAAAATCCATTAAACAGCAAGAGGTATCCAGATGTAACTCAGATTCTCCTGTACTCGTGACGTCCACGTGGTGGAAAAAACATATATGTTATGTCAGCACTTGTGCTGAAACTGTGTGATTTGTAGTTAAGGGAAGCTGAAGTATGGTAGAATTGCATTTTAAGAGGTTGGTTAGATATCATTTCTGCTATGTATAAAAGATGCAAAAAGATACAAACAGAAAGGAAGAAAGAAGGGCAAATTTCCCCATAAACTATGGAAGCACTTTTTCAATATATTACGGATTTAAAGACATTGCAAAACACTAAATTAATTTACAATAAAATGTTTGTATTAATGTTTTGTTCTTAAATTGAAAGATTTTTTCCCCACTGCCGTTTTAATATAGCCAGTTCCATAGTAACTCTTACATTAGTTCTCAGTGACACTACCCAAAGAATATTTGTTTTAGAAACGTCATAAAATAAAATGATGGCAGACAGTAATCTCTAAATGGTCTTTAAGATTTTTTTTTTTATCATTTGATAGTATCTGGAGATTCAGTCTATAACTTCAGCAGTTGCTTGGGGAAAAGAAGTTTCTACAGAGTGCTGGACCGGTGATTCATTTTGGTGTACTACTTGATCTTTTCCAGTGGCTTTTATTATAGATCCCAGGGGAAGACATAAGAAACTACCAAATATGCACTTGAAAGATAATTTGCCACAGGAAAAAGCCCTTCTTTTTCTTTCCAGTACTTAGGAAGACATAAGAGATATGCTTTTAATCAGAAGAAAGAATGTCCTATATATTTTTTATCTTATTTAGATGTTCTCGGGGCTCAATAAAGCTGTCAAACCTGTTTTGAGTTGTATTAACCTCTTGATCTCAATGACTGATGTGCAGGAGAACTGTGCAGCCAAATTATGCAATCTGCAATGCAGAGAAAAATATTGAGGCTTTTTTTTTTTTTTTCCTTAATAAAGTCAAGTAAGAAACAACTCTTCAAATCTTAACTCTGATTTGACATCCTGGCTCATTAGGTATTACAGTGGTTACTCATCAAAGTGAGTTCCACCATATTAATTTTAATGTG
This sequence comes from Ardeotis arabs, assembly GCA_011801015.1. Taxonomy (NCBI): domain Eukaryota; kingdom Metazoa; phylum Chordata; class Aves; order Otidiformes; family Otididae; genus Ardeotis; species Ardeotis arabs. Next base: position 23,488 of record JAAGAY010147858.1, read on the forward strand.
TTCTAAATTGATTGTTAAAAACTTGATGTTGCTGTAATTTTGAACTGAATAAGGAGGGTGTGATTTTATGTAATTGTTGTGAATTAGAAAACAAATTGGATTTTATATCAAGGAAAAATGGAGATTGAAACAGTGGAGAAATTATCCCTTTTTAATATTTTGGATAATTAGGATTTACAATTTAGAAGATTTAATCCTCTAGAAGAAGGGAATTTTTATGATGTACAGCTGCAATTTTGTACAGAAATAACATTAGCTGCAATGTGAATGCCTGACAGCCTCGTAGAATATAAGGAATATCTTTGTAGCATGTACTTGATTTGTATAAATACCTATCGGTCAGAGATATAGGGATATGAGTTAGATAAACTAAAAACCTGCTTAAAATGCAAAGCTTCATTGTCTTTGAGAGTCTCTGTAACCTAACAATTCAATAGAATTCATAATTCTCATTTTTATTTAGGACAGACGATATCAAGTAATGATGAAGTCTTTTCACATAAAACCAGTGGATTAGATGGCTTTTTATACAGCCAAATTTAAGGCCTTGTAAAAAAAGAAGGGTTAGAGATGGTCAGCAAAATCAGATTCAGAGCTGAGTGGTGTAGGAGACTCAGCCTCAGAGTGAACCGACGGGATAACTCAGTTTGCTCGTGCAACCATGATGTGCTGTGCCAGACCTTTTGCTGCCTTCAATATATAACCAGCTTTCTGGGAAAAAAAAATGGCACAATAGCATTTGTAAGCAAACAAAAGCTAACAACTTGTAATAGCTTAATGATTTTGTGAACTAAGTCCTATTATACAGCAAATTCAGAATAGCATGATTGGAAAAAAAAATCTATAAACGTGTTGGATGAGTCAATAAAATCAAAATAATTGTGCTTTCAATAGATTTCTTCATCAGAGTAACAGGCCTGCTGAAACAATAGCTTCAAAAGGCCCACAAAACCAATATTAGGCTAGTGCTTCCTGTTACAGGTTTCCAAAAACAAGGCCTAGATACTGCTGGTCTCCTGATATTTGGCTTGCCCACATGGCAGGAACAAAGCTGAAGTACTTCAGACTCCATGAATGAGTCACTCCTGGTAGCTCCAGAGCTTTCCCACCTCCTGCCTCCCTCTCAATGCCCCATCACTACTCTCTGCTAATCCTAACCGTGTCTACAGCCATTTCTCTTCTGTTTTGTATTGGTACCACACTCAGACATGCCTGGTTGTGGGGTTGCCAGCAATAATCCACACTTTCTGTTCTCCAGCTGCTAACAGCCATGCTGTCAAATAAATAGTTCAATAACCCTATGATGGAAGAACTTCTTCTCAAATACTTAAGAGCTTTAATGCTACAAAGTCTATTTCTCACCAGCAATTTATGCTTTGTGACAATCTTGAAGTTGGAGTTTGCAATACTGTCACGAAACAGAGAAAATAATATCAAATCATTGTGTCTGGAGGAAACACCATTAAGGACATGCTTGTGTAGCCTGCAGTGAAGAGTAAAACTATGTTCATTAAACGTCAAAAATATAATTGACTGATAAAGAAGTATTTTTTTTCTGGACACAAAGATTGTCCTTTCACTTGAGTAGGTGTGTGTACATCCATGTATGCACACAGCAGTTTGTGAGTCTGACCTCAGTCTTTAAAATATGTGCCCTGTTGCCAAATGTCCCTTAGGATGACAGTTTTTGCAAAAAAAGATTTACGTTTTGCCTCAGAAACTCCAGTAAGCTGACATGGTGTCCTAATGGTAAGGTGACTGACAATTAAGTTTCAATGTCCAGTTTAAAACTGAATTTTCTCTGTGACTTTTCTAGCTATGTCAATACAAGCGATTTTGATTCTTCTATGACTGCTGGCAAGAAAAGCATAAATTATGTATGTCCCTTCAGTGTTTTATAACCAAGAATACAATGTTCTTTTTTTTTGTTTTTTTTTTTCATTGTTCACGAACAAGCAAAGATGGTGAGAAAGGAGTGTCATTCAGGAAATAAACTTGGAAAAGACTTAAGGCTGTCTTCACTGAGAGGAACTATTGCATGGACAGGAAGGCACAAAACAAATATAGGAAAAAGAAGCATTTTCTATCATGTATGTTGTCTACTTAGACTGCAGAATTCATTATTCTTAATGCTTGCACTTTGGGAAGAAGTAAGGAAGCAGAAAGACCTTTGTATGGAAAAAATAAGTTTTGCAGCACTAAATAAGGGTAAATGCTTTTGTTTCTGAATGGGTGAGAAAATGAGGATAAGGAAGGGCATGATTCTTGCTGCTGAAATAAATTTACTCTTTATTGTTCAGTAGCAGAAGCCAAATAGGAGAAAAATCGTTTGTGTTTGCATTATGTTCATAGAAATATTAAGGACTTAGGAAGTTTCTTCAAAAGTCTAATTTAGCTCTCCTTTTCTTAATAACATGGAATGTATTAATGTTGAAAGGCCACCAAGTAGTCAGAAATAATGAGCTCTGAAGCTTCCAAAGTCATCTAACTGATACTCAGCTGAGTTTTAAAGATGACTAACTAGGCCAATCTTTTTATTTTTTTTTTTTTGGTAACATAGAGCTAGGGATAAAACTTGGCCAAGCCAGAAGGAAAATGAAAGAGAAGCTTTGTGAGTCCGTTTACACTCCCTCTGCATGCCGTCCGCTAGATTGCTGTGTTACTTCCAAGTCCACTGAGCTAGGTACTCTGAGACATCCCTCCCTCCCTGTTCTGCACCCATCCAATACATTTCCTGGCCTCAGTTGTTCGTTTATGATTTCTTCCCAGAAACAGAACGTCACAGTCCAGCTACTCTGGACTTCATAATTAAGTCTGTCTGTTCCATTTTCCTGCTACCTTAAATGTACCTTTTCCCAAAACCTTACAGTTCGATTCTTCAGGGACTTGAATTTAATGCAAGATGCACCCATCTGACTGAGCACACATGAAACGAATAAACATAGGTAGATGAAATGCTAAACAGAACTGCATGTGTTTACGCTCTTCAGATAGACTCCCTGTTCTGGAGCTCTTTGTAGATGAAGAAAGGTCATTTTCAGTTGTTCAGAAACTCTCCTCACATTCCTTTCCTTTTTTTTCATAGCTTTCAGCAGTAATCTCTAGCTCTGTAAACCCTTGTTTTTTTCAAAATGCTTTTGCATCAGCATATGAATTCACAGCAGTGCTCTTCACAGATTCGTGTCAGTATCTGCGTCACAGCCTACCAGAGCTTGCTATGCAATGGCAACTGCCATTGCCAGAATGCTTTTCTCTATGCAGAAATGCTTCTAGTATGTTTTAAGGTCTCCAAAACCCATCAAAAGTACAGTTTGACAGACAGTAATCAAAGGGAGTAGAGAGTCACTGCGGAAATAGATAGATCAGGTGTTGTAAACCTCTCCTTTGCTGCCTCAACTTAGTAGGATGTGTGTTGATGCGTTTATAGAGACAAACAGTTGTGGTTGCCCTCATTTCAGTTGACCCATAACATCAGTTGCAGTTCAAACAACAACCAATAAACTCCTCCCTACTTTCAACTGAAAATAAGAAATGTGTTGGTTTTTTTTTTAAAGTCATTTCAGGTTTTCTCCCTCTCAGCTGTGAAAAAATAAAATAAAGAGTACTCATATTCCTTGGAAATTGCTAGGAGGTTTTAATGCTGTTTGTTATTACACCTAGTACCCACCATTATTAAATCAGTGTTTAGGTCTCCTCAAGCTGAAAGGGATATATATTTAAAGCACAACATATGGGTTTATCTACTTTAGCCATGTTTAAGTCAGTGGGAGTAAAACATTTAAATCCTCACATACCTATTTGAAAACATAACTGGTTTTGCTAGAATGGAGTGGTAGGTTGATTGTTTCAATGCCTTAAAAGAGAGAATTACATGAACAGAAAATGTTTTCAGTTTTTATTAACTTGATATTTGCAAAGGATATCTGGAGATAGAAATATACATCTGTTAAGCATTTAGAACAAGTACAAATCAAAATATATATGCATGCTGTTAAGAGAAAAATAATATGTAAAAATAAAGTCAGAAAATCACAGAAGTACATTGGTTTAACTTTTAGTTAATCTATTTCAGTTCAAATAGAAGGCATGTTAACTAGTGAATTCCTCTAATCCAGACTCCTGTGAGGGTGCAACCCAGCCTCTAGGGTACATGTAATATGACTGTGAGCTGGAAAGAAGATTTGGCAACTTCTAATGGGCATGAAGTTAGCAATTTAACTTAGTTTGTTTTGCACCAAAGTGAAAAGAATGGCCTGTAGAATCAGAGGTAGCTGTGCATAGGGTTAGGAAGCTAACCCACAGTGAAATCCCACTGTGATATAAAATCAAACACTGTAATGTCTTGGACACTACCTTAGGAGATGAAGATGGTTCAGGTCCTGAGGAAACATTCAATACGAACATACTCGAAGATTTTTCTGGCCACTACTGCAACATAGATATGTTGGTCACTCATAGTCTAGATTTTAGGTGGATCTTCATCGATATTAAGGGAGTTTCTCTAGATTTATTCTCTTGCAACTTAAGTCACATAAAGGGTATTACATACAACTTCTCCAAATGGATTTTTTTCCAGCAGGAGGGATTCAGCTCATTCTTCTCCACAGTGAACACTGATTCAACACTTTCAGTGTGGCTCACTGAGTGCATTGTGGTTTGCCTTGGAAATCTGTACAATGGTCCACAGTTTTAAAAGCAATAAAGTGATTAGTCTGCCTCACTTTATAAAAATACAAATAAAATTGTGAAGGTGTATTTTCCATTATATGGTCATTCTCAAAGATATGTTTCACTAAATCCCAAAGCATGATTTCATGGCATAAGCACAGAGGTTTGTTTTAGAATCGGTTCTAGACTAGACTTATTGAGCAATATGTCCAGTATAAGGAGCACAGATGTTATGACCTCAGATTTGGAATGCCAGCACATAATAAGTTTGTCTAGACCTGTATCACCGGTGTCAGACATGCAGTTGATAGCCAAGTGTGAATTATAGAGGACTCATTTAAGCTGCCAAGTAATTTCCAAGTCCTTCTACCAGTCCTGCCAGGCTGTCTTTCTCTGCTGAGGTGAGTCAGCACAAGTCAGTGCCAAAGCAAAAAGCAAGTTCTCAGGAATGATTTTTTTTTTTAGGACAACTGAGCCAGGAGGAAAAGAATAGCGAACAGAAGTTCTAGTCAGGAGATGGATTTGAGTTTTAAAAAAACAAACAAACAAACAAAACAAACAAAAGAAAACCCCAACAATTTTCCCAAATAGTTAGAAAACAGCGAAGGTCTGCTAATTTCCTTAACAATACTGGCATGATCTCGCATCATGGTTGAATGTTAATATCTCCTTTCTAACCAAGTAGCAAATCTGAAAATGATTTCTCTGATTCAGGCAATCTTCTGATATATCTACTACTAATTATATTGGCTATGTTTATCTTCCTGTTATTTAGAAGCTTTCCAATATCTATTTTTATTGTTGTTTTTTAAAGAAGATTAATATAGAATTAGCTTAGCAACAACTCCTTCGTCATAAGATGTCTTTGACCACCTCTACTTAGGAGACCATTCTGGTCTGGAGAACCCATGCCAGCCAACTAAAGCTCGTGCTTGGAAGGATTGTTCCTGGGAGTGACATCTTCATAGGGTGGCATGACATTTGATTTTGGTGCTATGCTGCTATGGGTGACTGCTGAGCAGTCATTGACCTTGTCTGTGAAGGAACAGCTGGACCAGCCAAGCCAGCTCACCACCTGCATGCTCAGGTCAGCCTTGTAATCTTCTACCTCCGAATTACTATTGTTACTCCTTCTGACCTTTACTGCCCAAGGTATGTGGATCTTGACTATATGAAGATTATGATATCTGATTTGTAGGGTCATTACTGTTCCTACTGGTCAGATCTCTGAGCTCTAGGAGTCAAGCAGACAAAAAAAAAAATCCCACTATAGTCTTTTTGTTCTACACAGATAATACTGCTTCTAGTCATAGAAACATAGAATAGTTTAGATTGGAAGAGACTTTTAAAGATGGTCTAGTTCATCCCCCTTGCCATGGACATGGATATATTTCACTTGATGAGGTTGCTCAAAGCCCCGTCCAACCTGACCTTGAACAATTGCAGTGATGGAGCATCCACAACTTCTAAATCTACCCTCTTTCGTTTTAAAACCATTGTGCCTCGTCCTGTCACTACAAGCCTTGGTAAAAATTTCTCTTCATCTTTCCTAGAAGCCTGCTTTATATATCGAAAGGCCACAATAAAGTCTTCCTGGAGTCACCTTCTCTTCTCCAAACTGAACAACCCCAACTCTTTCAGCCTTTCTTCACAGAAGAGGTGTTCCAGCCCCATGATCATTTTCATGGCCCTCCTCTGGAGCCACTCTAACAGGTCCATGCTTCTTTTGTACTGGAGACCCCAGAACTGGACACAGTACTCCAGGTGATGTCTCACGCGAGCGGAGTAAAGGTGGAGAATCATCTCCCTTGACCTGCTAGACACACTTCTTTTGATACAGCCCAGCATATAATTGGCTTTCTGGGCTGCAAGCACACATTGCCAGCTCATGTCCAATTGTTTGTTCATCAGTATTCCCAAGTCCTTGTCCTCAGAGCTGCTCTCAATTCATTCATCTCCCATCCTGTATTGATACCAGGAGTTGACCTGACCAAGATGCAGGACCTTGTACTTGGCCTTGTTGAACTTCGTGAGGTCCTGGGCCTTGGACATTAAGCCATTGACTGTAACTCTTTGGACATGCCATCCAACCAATTCCTTACTCATCTAATAGTCCATCCATCAACCTCATATCTCTCCAATTTAGACGTAAGAATATTGTCAGGGACCATATTAAAGGCCTTATAGAAGTCTAGGTAGATGACATCCATAACTCTTCCCTTGTCCACTGATGCCATCACTCCACCATAGAAGGCCACTAGATCAGCAAGGCATGGTTTGCCCTTGGTGAAGCCATGTTGTATATCTCTAATTACTTCCCTGTCTTCCGTATGTTTTGACATATCTTCTAGGAAATTCTGTTCCACGATCTTACTGGGCACAGAGGTGAGACTGACTGGTTGGTAGTTCTCAGAGTCTTCCTTTTTACCCTTTTTAAAGTCATAGAATCATAGAATCATAGAATGATTAGGGTTGGAAGGGACCTTCAAAGGTCATCTAGTCCAACCCCCCTGCAAGAAGCAGGGACATCCTCGTCTAGATCAGGTTGCTCAGAGCCTCATCCAACCTGGCCTTGAACGTTTCCAGGGATGGGGCTTCCACCACCTCTCTGGGCAACCTGTTCCAGTGTTCTACAACTTGCATTGTAAAAATTTTTTTCCTAATATCCAATCTAAATCTACCTCCCTCTATTTTAAAACCATTATCCCTTGTCCTATCACAACAGGCCCTACTGAACAGTCTCTCCCCATCTTTCTTGTAGGCCCCCTTGAGGTACTGGAAGACGGCTATAAGGTCTCCCCAGAGCCTCCTCTTCTCCAGGCTAAAGTCCAGTGGCATTGACCAAGGGAAGCTGCTGGTCATCAATGAGGCCAGTCCCAGCCCAGGTGTTCAGTCTATTTACCAGCTGGTTCTTAAATAAGGTGAGCTCAGTGTGAGTAAATAACTAATTAGGCTTAGATTGATGCTTCAAAGCATAAATATAAAGACATACTAGTTCCTCAGTTAAAGGATGAATTAACTCAACATGTACTAAAAATGGGCAAAACTAGTGCTATGTGAGATTTTACCAGACCTTAAGTTTCACTGTAGAGGAGCTTGAAATTGGATTGTTTCACACGTCCCCAGGGGCAGTGCCTTAACACAATCTTGTGCCTTGGCCAAGACTTTGTTTCTGTTGGTTCTTCCCCGCTCTCTAGCCTTACTCACTGCAGGCTACTATGCCCTGCCTCTGCTTCTTGATTGGTAACTTCCTGGCCAGGTTGTTTTGATCTTGCAATACTTTCTGCATAACAATGGCTCTCACTAATCATTTGAAGTGTGTTGCAGCTTGTGATATGCTACAGAAGACATTTAGGAGTATCTAGTTACACTGCATCTCCTAGTGTCCCTCTATTATCTGCACATCTCCTTTATTGAAATCCAGCCTGGATCATCATATTTTCCCTCCTTTTTAAAAACTTCTTTCATTTCTAGAAGTGCAGAAATATATCCTGTACATATCCTCTCTGCAGAAAGTTATGCATAAAACAGAGAAAAAAAAGCTCCACAGCAGTCCAAACAAAAATACTCACAAATCTTTGAACCGGGAAGCTGTGTATTTTTCTGCTGCATATCTTATCCAGTTAAAATACAAATTTGCTGGAAACTTGTTAGGGAAGAGATCTTGGTTTTTTATTTTTCTTTTTAAAAAAGGAGTCAATTTAGATTCATTAAAAAAAATTGCAAGCTAGAGGAAACAATTGAAACTAACGTGATGCCTATCTACTCTTCCACCTGGACCCTCAGTGACTAGCTTCCATCCTATTTCCCTAATCTCTTTTGTCCATTTGAACCTCCTAGCTTTTGGGAATGTGCCATGTCAGGTATTTGGAAAATATCTGGAAAAGTTGAGCACTTCTACATTATCAGAAATTATTAATGATGCATCTGCATGCTTTGGAACTGTATGCACAATACACAAGCAAGCAAAACAATACAAATGGGCATTACTTTAGCAAGGAATTGCACTCAGCATGTCTCAATTGTACAGTTTTGGTATGACGATACAAAATATCTCTAAAAAATGGTTATTAAATATTCACTTATATGCTAGGAATGAATATTTCTCTCCCTATTATCAATCTCCTTCCTTCTACTTCATTAAATATGGCTCTTTCTGCTTTTTGTATCTGGTCCACTGAAGCAATTTATTGTGTGTTAATGAACAATGTTTGTGCTGAGGCTTTGAACAGATTGCTGTGGTAGTACTTTGAAAGAGAAACAGATGATCCTAACCATAAAAAAAAATCTATAAGGTCATCAGCCATCTCTATAGATGCAGCATGTGACTCAGCTGCTGATTGATTAACTCTATTTGCATCGTATTGATATATGTGATGCTGTTAATATTAACTAGCTATGTTCTTAGGTGATATACAATAACTAACAGTCTGTTCTCCGCCATGCCTTTCAATAGTTTCCTGAGTGACTATTACATATTTGACTCCATTACTTTGCTTACTGGTTTATTAATTGAGGTTACTCTACATAGTACTGTTATCCCTTGAGATTTCATTTGAAGTTGAGTTTATAGCTTTGGTTTCTGTAAGCCTTTTTTATTTCAAAGAGCTCAGGGGTTAATTTTATTGTGAGAGTGTAAAGAATAGTTAGTCACAGAAGTCCTTCACGTACATTATTTTACTGTCAATTTCCTAATGCTGTTAAAAATGTTCCTTTTATTTATATGAACTTTTCCTTACAAACAGTCATAACCTCTCCTAGTTCAGTCTATGCCTGTTTTTTCTTATTCTTCCACCATGCCTGTTTGTGAAGAGCCTGACTCTGTCTTCTTGATGACCCCTTCGTAGATCCTAGGGGGAAGCTACTTGGTCTGCTGGAAGCCACCTCTGCTCCAGGCTGAACAAGCCCTTCTCCCTCAGTGACTCCTCAAAGGGTGAGTGCTCCAGCCATCACGGTGGCTCTGTGCTGAATTTCTTCCAGTTTATCAGTCCCTGTTTTGTACTGAAGGACTCAAAACTGGGCAGAGGGCTCTAGCTGTGGTCTAAGGAGTGCTGAGCAGAAAGGGATAATCCCTTCTCTCAGTGTACTGGCTCTACTCCTGCTAATGCAGCCCAGCAGGCTGTTGTCCCTCTTTGCTGCCAAGGCAATGCTGGCTCATGCTCATCTCACTGCCCGCCAGGGCCCCCAGGGTATTTTCTGCAGAGCTGTTTCCCAGCCAGTCAGTTCCCAGCCTGTATCGTTGCAAGAGACTCTTTCCTTCATGTGCAGAGATTTGCTTTGGCCTTGCTGAATTTAATAAGGTTCCCCCTGGCCCATTCCTCCAACAGGTCTAGGTCCCTCTGGATGCCAGCCCTGCCCTCAAGCGTGTCAACTGCTCCTACTAGTTTGGTGTTTTCTGCAAACTTGCAAGAGTGTGTTCCAATGCCTCCTCCAGGTCATGGGTAAGCATGTCAAACAGGACAGGTCTGGTGACAGACCCTTGAGATACTCCACTTGTTACCAGCCTCCAGCTACACGATCCATTAACAACTACTTTTTGAGCCTGTTTTGGATAACTTTTTTACCAATTCGATTGTTTACCCATCTCATCTGTAACCTCCTAACTGGGATACTAGAATATTGTGGGAGACAGCATCAGAAGCTCTTCTAAAGAACAGCCGCCCCTTATCCACAAATCCTATTGTTTCATTGTAGAAGGCTTACAACGGGAAAATAAAGTCTTTTGATTATTCAGTGATAAAGACAGAACTGGATATGTGGAAGTTGTGTTTTTCAGACCTTTAAGTGTACTTTTGGTTGGCAAATGACTAGGGTTGTTTTTTTTCCTCCCTTTTCTCCTCAGATAACTGCAAGATGATTGTTCGTATAGAGTAATGACAAAGGCATGCTTCTGTCACAGGGTCAGAAAATCTTGCGTTGAATGTGTACCGCACACTGCCTTGGCCAAAAGTACATCTTACTGTAATGATAGAGTCAGTGATCTGACAGCTCGTCTCCTAGGCCCCTGCAAGGCCACTTTGGCTCTGAGTGTGTGTAGAAAGATGTCTTGTACTTTCACTTTGAAAGTTCCCCAGCGAATTTCTTGGTAGGATTTTTCTTGCCAAGGATTGCTTTTGAAATGTGCAAAGGGAGACACAAACAGACAAAAAGAAACCATTACTGCAGAAATATGTGAGATATGTATTCTACTCAAAGTTGTTGTATTCCCTGTTCTCACTGGGCAGTATTACTTTGCAGTAAGGAGGATAAATAAACAAAATAACTAAAATCCAAGGGAATCAAAACAAAAGTACAACATTCAGGTTACATGAAAGAGGAGCTCTGTTGGAGATAACTCTCCTCCTGAATTCAACAGCAAAACATTTCAAACTTGGGTACCTAATGAGAGACACTAAAATAGCAGGTGCTACTGAAAAATCGTGTGTAGTCAGAGAAGAATTTCAAACTCTGAATAAACAACTTCATTTGCTATAGCTCATTTATTATCATTTCCTTGAAGGGTTTGTCTCCCTTGGCATTTGGAAGAATATTTCAGAAGAGAAATCCTTGAAAGTACTTAAAAGAAGGAATAGTAAACCTTCATACTTCCAGTACATTCTTCAACATTCAGCATTCACTGTTCAGCATTCTTCAAATGTCCTGAATACTACAGGTTACAGAGGCCTTTTTTGTTTTGCTCACTTGTTCCAATAGCTTTAGTCTCTGAAATCTGACAATACTAGTCTCAGCAAGTCATTCCTCATTTTTGTGGGATGTTTAATGATATTATCTAAGGCTCTTGCATTTGCCTGCCTGAACCTGTGGGGAATTAGTAAAATGTAGGACAGAACTAGGTAAGCTCTGCATGCTGTCATCCACTTGAAGTTTTATTGACTCCTATTGGTTGGTATCCAAAACCAATATACTCCACATAGATTTTTTTTTTCTTTTTGCATGAATGCTGCATAAAAAAACCAGGAAAAAGTTGAGCGAACATTTAAAAAACTCACTTAAGGGAAGATTTATGTGAGGGAGTTCAGGTTTTTTAAGAAAAGTACAGATATTAGTGCTAGAAGTAAGGACACATTTCCCAGAGTCACAGCACACATGCCACATCTTTCCACTTTGCCCATGTATAAACAAATTTATGAACTAAATTTATTCATTCTATAATTTCTGATTTAACAGCAGATTCCTCAACGAGTTTTAGGTAAAGATCTTATCACATGCGTGAATTGAAAATTCCCAAATTTCTTTGTACTTGCACTTCCCCTAGAAACACCAGATTTTTCTTTAAATTTGAGTTAGGAGAGGGGTCTCAGTAGATCCTATAAAAAATGCAAAAGCCAAATCTTTTCCCATGTGG